>RDPX01000157.1:493396-545593 GCA_003991215.1 Morbakka virulenta
CACATTTTGTCTGAAGAACCTTTCCTGTTGCATACATTAACTCATTGAGTTCAGTCAAGTTTGGATTAATTTCATTGCAGATTATTTCTAAGGCTTTGTTTCCTAAATTAAAGATATTTTTGAATTTGTGAGGGTGTCTGATTTTAAATAATGATTCTCTTTCCTCGATTTTAGTATGCTGAACTACTGAAAACTCTTCCAAAATGTCTATCTTCATATTTGCCAGTTCTTCTTCATCTACTTCAACAGCTGGTACAGGTCCTACAGATTTTTGCTGTTCCTCCTCTAACACATTTAAGTTGCCATGCATATCAATATTCTCATCAATTGTAAAAACATCACCATCCATTTGTTGTAACTCATTTCCCAGATCTTCTACTAAATTCTCTCTTGTATCATCTTTTACTCTTTCCTTAATGTTTGAGATTTCAACTTCTGTTAATTTCTTTTCGCGAATTATATATCTTCTTTGATTAGCTAGTCTATTCGCATCCATACCTTCCACTTTATCACTATTACTATTTCTTTCACACCAGATTTTAAACGTGTCGTCAGAATTATTAGTTTCAGGCTTTTTAAGTGCATAATAAAAACAGTATATTACTTCAACGTACTCTTCCCTTGTCCATTTTTTTCTTTTTTTCTTTTGAGGTGTGGTATTTATATTACTAGTTGGTGGTTCCGAAGGGCCAGGGTTGAGGGTTACCTCGTTCTGGTGACCTTGCGTACTTTCGTTTTGGGAAGAGGTAGACCTAGTTGCATTCTTTTCGACCTCAGGCTGGTCTCTCCCTGAGGGACGCGTCCCTTGTTGACCCGCGCGACGGACGAGGCGGTATGATTTACTTCTGGTTTTAATTTTGATATTTAAGATGTATTTTAGCCTTACTGCCAAGAGCAAGGATTGGTTTATGTAAGGTTTTCCTTCCCTGGTATTTTTATTGTGACACCATCACTAGGGAGGTTGCCAGCCAAGGCTAAAGAGCCCCCCCTACCCATGAGGCAGACTTTACCCCGCCGGATGCCAATTCGGTACTTTAAAGTCTCGGGGTAGGCTGACAGGTGCTACACCTTGCCCAAGGGTGACCTGGAGGTAGTTGTGGCAAAGGGTAACCTCATTCGCCCACGTCGAAACTCCACAACCGGATGCAGTTTAATGTCAATACCCAGGACTATTATTATTATTATTATTATTAATATTATTATTATCATTATCATTATTATTTTTGATGGATACGTCACAGTCTGGTGAAATTGAGTGGTAATCACTTCAGCATCCAAATAGACTCTATTCCGAGATGTTGAGTGTTTTGCGTAGTATATGGGACGTGCTAAGCAGCGCCACCCTCTGATGTTTTTCTACACTTCTCATTTCCAGCTTGATCATTTTTGCTTGCCTTTCCATTTTTCCGATGGCTCCCAATGCACCAATCACTATTGGCATCACATTGGCTGATGTCCGCCACATTTTCAGGATTTCTTCCGCTAACTCCTGATACTTCTCCCTCTTCTCTCTCACCTTCTCGTGCACCCTTACATCTCCCGGCACAGCTATATCGATGATCCAGGTGTGTTCCAGCTCTTTGTCGATCCAGATTATATCTGGTCGACGCGCCTCAATGATCTTATCAGTTTGTACATTAAAGTCCCACAGGAGCTTGCTTTTCTCGTTTTCTACTACCTTTTCTGCTCTGTGGTCTTAATAGTTCTTGCAACGCGGTAATTCAAGATGACCACAGCTCCCAGTGGACTAGACCAGCTACCCTGTCATGTCTCATTTTGTACTCTGTCTGGGCAATAGCTGAACATTCTGATGTTATGTGGTTGATGGTCTCATCCTTGTCTCCACACCGGCGACAGAGGCTGTTGGTTGTGGTTTTATCGATGTGCCTCTGTTTCCACCGTGTGGGTAGCGCCTGATCTTGTGCTGCCAGGATCATGCCCTCACTTTCCCTTTTCAGGTGCCCAGTTTTTAGCCATTTCCATGTGAGTGGGTTTCCTTCCACCCCCTTTGAAAACTTCCCATGCAGGGGCTTTTCCTTCCACTCTGCCAGCCGAGATTCCTTTAGATCCTGACTGTATTCTGGTTTTGTCTTGCTAGTTTCAAATTCTTTCAAACAGGCCTTCACTGGTGAGTCCAATCTCTTAACATAGTCAGATAGCCCATATTCTTCCTTCTTTACACATTCCTTGATCGAAATCAACCCTCTGCCTCCTTCACTTCGGGGCATGTACAGTCTCACCACGCTGGATCGCGGATGCAAAGCTCGGTAGAGACAGAGGAGTTTCCTCGTTTTCCGGTCAAGCTCCTGCATCTCATCCACTCTCCACTGTACTATCCCTGCACTGTATTTGACTATGGGAACTGCCAAGCTCTTGATTGCATCTGTGGTGTTCCTCGCATTCAACTTTGACTTTAGTATCTTCCTGGCCCTTCTGACATACTGTTTTCTGATCATGTCCTTCATCGTTGTTGATCTAATCTCATCCCCCTCCATTATTCCCAGGTATTTTTACCCCTGCTCTCCAATGTCTTTTATCACCTCTTCACTTGGCAGCTGGATTCCCATGTCTTCTTCCTTCTTGCCTCTTTTCATCACCATGGTCGCACATTTGCTTAATCCAAATTTCATCCCAGTGTCATCAGTGAATTGCTGCACTGTGCTAATCAAACTCTCTAACTCCCGCTTGTTCTTGCCATAAACCTTGAGGTCATCCATGAAAAGCAAATGGTTGACCTTGGTGCCATTCTTTAGTGCATACCCATGTTTGCACTTTCTCAAAAGAACAGACAATGGCATGAGCAGCAGTTATAAACAAGAGAGGTGACAAGGAATCTCCTTGGAAGATGCCCCTTCGAATGTTCACCACTGAAAGACTTGTTCCATTGTGTTCAAGCTCAGTTCTCCAGAATTGCATGGTATTGTGGATGAGACTGATAACATTCTTTGGTATACCAGCTAGTTCCATGCTCTTAATAATCCACAAGTGCGGCATCGTGTCATATGCCTTCTGGTAATCAATCCAGGCCATTGACAAATTAGTCTTTCTTGATTTGCTATCCTTCTGGATGACCTTGTTCAGCATCAGGTGATCTTTAGTTCCTCGTGTCTTTGTCCGACACCCCTTCTGTTCATACCCAATTATGTCCTGGTCTTCTAAATATGCATAAACTTTCTTGAAATGACCGTTGCAAGGGTCTTCCAAAGAAGCGGTAGACATGTTATGGGGCGGTAGTTCCCTGGTGCTGATCCTTTATTCGGATCTTTCTGAATCAATACTGTTCTTCCTTTTGTCAGCCACTGTGGAGCTGTTTCCGTTACCAAGCATTCCATCATCAGTTCTGCCATTCGTCCATGCAGAGAGTCAAAGACTTTGATCCAGAACCCCTGTACCCCATCTGGTCCAGGTGCCTTCCAGTTGGGCATTCCAACAACGGCTTTCCGGATGTCATCCTCTGTGATACTGATGTCTTCAGCTTGGGTCTTCATCGTGTCAGTTTCAACTTGTCTTATCCACTGGGCATCATCTCTATACTTAACTGGTTGGCTCCAGATGTTTCCCCAAAACTCTCTGATTTCGTCTCTATCAGGTGAGGTTGGCTCTTGGTCTTCAGCTGGTTTAGTTTCATCCAGTTTCCTATAAAATATTCTCTGATTGTTCTGGAACAATCGGTTCTCTTGGAACTGCCGTATCCTTTCCATGTACCGCCTGATTTTCTTGCTAGTGGCTTTCAACCTCTGCTTTAGCTCCTCTAACACGGTGTTATACCCCTTGACTCGTATCTTGTATTTCTTCTCTATTTTCTTTCTAGCTGGGTCGGATGCTTCCCTCTTTGAGAACTCAGTTATTCTACTGATATCACCCTGCAAGATGTTCACCTTCTCTTCAAGTCGCCTCTGCCATGCCGGTTTAGTCACATCCCCTCTTGCCTTCTGCGGCTTCACAAACGTCTCAGTCACAATCTTTGCACCAGCCAGTATCGTACAGTTCATTTCCTGCAGATTGCCAATCCTAACATTTTGCATACTTTCATTGATTCTTGCTGCTTCCTTTCTCAGTGCTGTCCTGTCTACATGACGTAACTTGGGTAGCCTTTCCCAGTTGTTGACCATACATTCCCTCAGAACTCGTATCTGTTCTGCAACCACATCATGCACCACTCCTTCATTTGAAGATGTCTCTTGCACATGATTTTCCCCATCTCGATCACTTGCCATGGATACTGATTCAACCGGTTGATGTTCGGCCTCACCTGTTGCCCCTTCCTGACTTGCCCCCTCGGTCTCCGCTCTCTTGATTGAATCCAACTCAACTGATGTAAACCAACCCTTCAATCTTATCACTCTCGCTTGATCGTCCAACCTCTGTTCCGTGATGTTAGATCCACCTCTTTGCCCCCACAATTCGTGCATTCTCTTTCTGTATCCCCTTCTTCCTGGGTCGCTGGCATAGTAAACACCCATGATACTCCTTTTGTCTTCAGTGCTGTAGGCCTTTCTTCTACGCTCAGTTCCAGTAGTATACTTATCGATCTGTGCCTGGTTTCCCACAACAGATCGCGGTCCTTGATTGTCCGCGCGACGACCGATGCGGCATGTATTTTCTGTAGTTACATTCATCATGGTTATGAGTGAGTCTCTGTATCTGAGACGACGAGCTGATGGGAACCTCGACTAAAGCCACTACACCACATAACAACACACCNCTTTGCCCCCACAATTCGTGCATTCTCTTTCTGTATCCCCTTCTTCCTGGGTCGCTGGCATAGTAAACACCCATGATACTCCTTTTGTCTTCAGTGCTGTAGGCCTTTCTTCTACGCTCAGTTCCAGTAGTATACTTATCGATCTGTGCCTGGTTTCCCACAACAGATCGCGGTCCTTGATTGTCCGCGCGACGACCGATGCGGCATGTATTTTCTGTAGTTACATTCATCATGGTTATGAGTGAGTCTCTGTATCTGAGACGACGAGCTGATGGGAACCTCGACTAAAGCCACTACACCACATAACAACACACCCTGGGGTGTGCTGTTCCCCGCAGTTTAAGGTGCGAGCACCAGCGGGCCATTACTCACAAGCACTCTACCCCAGGTATCACTACCCTACTTAGCCTGCCTAACGATCCCATCAGCCCAGTATGAGGAACCGCCGGATACCATCCCGGTATTCACTGAGAACTACTCAATGCTCGTCGGTAATCATCATTATTATTATTATTATTATTATTATTATTATCATTATTATTATTATTATTATTATTATTATTAAATATACTACATATTACATACCACACATTCATATTCTGTCGTAGAAACCAACCATTGACAAACCCTGAATTATTGTCGTTTTATTAACTTTGTTAGTAATATATTTTATTTTGTTAAATAGACAAGCCAGTGCAAACCTTGATTATTAAGGTTTGTAATTGTGTATTTTTGGATGAAAAATAAAAATTTTCCATTATTATTGTGGTTTTGTGCAATAAACAAAGGTCTTTCATACTAACGTTTGTTGCCTTGTCAACGTGAAATGAGCCTCCTGGCATACACAAATAGAATCACGACGCGCCTTGTGTTTGCTCTCATTTTTTTATTCTGCTAGGCTATTTTCACCTTTATTGGTTTCCCTTAGGTGGTTCATTTTAGCATCAATCCAAATGAGGAAGACAGAATCCATCGTGTGGAACGACCACGCAATGGATTAAATGCCGTACCACAGAATGAAAATGGTGAACGTGAGCATGGAGAACAAGCAAATAATGAAGAGAGAGGTATTCAAGTTAAATTAGTCGATAACTTGATTGTTTTTGTATTCAGTGGTAAAAAAAATATTTCTGTAGGGGTTTGTTGGCTTCTGTCGTTTTGGTTTTTTTCTTGTTTTTTATTTCTCATTTATGTTCATTTTTATGTTACGGTATGTTTTGTATGTTACATTTGACTTATTACATCTTATTTATACTGTATATGGTATTCTATGGGATATTGCATATACTTTGGTATACTATCCGATGCTGTCCATTGTGGTTTTTACAACTGATGTTGACTGTTGTTGTTTTTGTTGTTATTATTATTATTTGGTTTTACTTTTCTCTGTGGCTGTACACAATCGCATTCCGGGTCTCACCCACAGACCTGAGGAAATAGGAAGGCTGGCTTCAGACAGCAAATACTTATATATCTGATTTAAAAGTTAAAAAAAAAGAACAATTGTATAGTTAAATAGTAAAAAGAGGTAGTTTTATAATGATAATGTATATATATGTATATATATATATATAATGTATATATATGCTGCACCATATAACACAATTTTTTGTATTTCCGCAAACGAGTTTGTTCCAGGCAGCTTTGCAACATGTTTTTCTACGTTTTTGTTTATAGCACCTAAAGCTCCTACTGCTACCGGGAAAATAATGGTTTTCATTTTCCATATTTTTTTATCATCATCATTATCATCATCAACATCATTATTATTATTATTATTATTATTATTATTATTATTATTATTATTATTAATATTATGTTTTAGTTTTCTTTAAAGTTCGTAGAGTTTGAGAACTGAGTAACATCGGGCTATTACTCATAACCTAGGGTATTAGGTCGTTCGTGTATATTTGAAATTTTGCTGGATTTTTATATTATTATTTATTAAGTAGATATGGAAGTGTAAAATAGTTGATAAAAGTTAAAACTATATACAACTTTTTAAAAAAGATGAAACGAACCGACTTTCAAAAATTTTATAAAGAAAGTGTCCTTCTGAGGATGTGTGCTGTACTTTTTAGAACTATTTTCTGGATTTCTGGCAACTTAATATTTCCTTGTATCAGATGTGATCCCAGAGAGCTGCCTGCCATCTAACGAATCACAACCCTTTCATCTGTAGCTTTAATGCCCTAGGACTAATCGTAAGATTCGGGCTGTACATAACAGTACTGTTTTTTGAAGTATTCTACATTCATCATTATTCCAATTTGTTTAACATGGCTTTCAAAGTTTTTCGAGACAGTTCCCAACGCACCCACAATGACTGGATAATTTCAATCTTCTTCATTTTCCACAGTCGAGCAATCTCATCTCTTAGAAGTCTGTACTTATCAAGTTTCTCCTGTTCTTTTCCTAGCGCCTCATATCTTCAGGTATTCCGACATATATAACCTTTGTCTCTTTTTTTATTTTTATCTATTATGACGATGTCTGGTTTTCTCGTAAACACTTCTCTGTCACATTTTGTCACAAAATCCCAAATTGTCTTACATAAGTCGTTCTCCATCATTCTCTGAGGTTCGTGTTCATACCATTCAGTGTCCGCTTGTAGACCAAACTTTTTACATAATTTCCATTGTATATATTTGTAAACATTTTTGTGGCGCTTTAGATATTCTTTTCTTGTCAATATAATACACTCACTAATTATATGATAAAAAGGTGATTCTCTATACTTATCTATGAAATGCTTGACGCTATTCGTTTTTATGACTTGCTCTTGGGCACTACATATTAGTGCTGCGGTAGGCCCTTCCAAATCACACTACTTAAGCCATTTTCAAGAATTTTCAGTTCAGACGTTCATGAACTGATAACTCCAATGGCTGATGGAGAGCTCTGGGCTTAGAAATTTATTCAAGTTTCACCAGCGCCTTCCGGCATTGGATGAAACAAGAATAATAATAAGAATTTTCGACATCCTTTCCCTCTTAAAAATTGTCCATAGATTTTATTTTATTTCTAAATTTAGATTTTGGTCTTTTTCTCTCTTCTTATAGTCTTCAGGTTTCAAACAACTAAAGTCTGGATTGACCCATTCCTTTTGAAAGCATTTAACAGTGGCTCAGTTTGCTGTTCGACATACCGACCAAGGTTGTTTTCTTCAGCTCTGACAGATCCT
Source organism: Morbakka virulenta (assembly GCA_003991215.1). Taxonomy (NCBI): domain Eukaryota; kingdom Metazoa; phylum Cnidaria; class Cubozoa; order Carybdeida; family Carukiidae; genus Morbakka; species Morbakka virulenta. The sequence continues at coordinate 501,286 of RDPX01000157.1, forward strand.
TTGTAGCCAATTAACCCTCTTTCTCCTTTGAACATACAGGCGATCTTTGTCACTTTTTGGATGAAATTCTTTATTAATGGTCAGTATTTTTGTTTTTCCTCCCATTTTGTGTAACTCATTTACTCGTCAATCCAGAATTCCTGCACCATACCTCAATAGCAAAACCCACTGGTATTCACTGGCCTAATTTTGCCAAACCTCAATCTTCCAAAATATTCCTGTTTGAAACTTTAAATAACGTCTCTTTGTTTAATTCCGTCAAATTCCAAAACTCCCAGATATTTATATCCACTTTGTTTAACTACTTTGATTGCTTCACCTCTTGGCATTGGTATTCCATTACTTCTACTTATGTCAACTGATCCTCTATGCATGATCAGCACTCCACTTTTTAAATACCAAATTCCATTTTTATGTCATTATCGAGTGGTTACACACCATCTAATGATGGATGGGTGAAAAAACCCACATTCAGCTCCCAACAACAAGCCAGGAAAATTGAATGCAGCCACGTACTATAGCCACAAGAATGAGATAAATAGAAAACGAAAATTTAAATTCAACATCACTTTAACCTTGCAAGTGGCGCCCCACAATCAGTGAGGGAAAATACATTGCTCAAGCGGTTGTTGTTGTATGACAACAACTAATGACTACAGCACTCGCCACTCCTGGCCTTGTAACTGACAATACATTGAAAGATACCAGTCTTAGTACTAGTACTAAGGCTGGTATTGCAGCATTGAATTCAGGCGGGATATTTGTTATTGGTCTGCTTGGTGACAAAAACAACAATAACAAGGCACAAGAAACCATGTTATAATGTATGGCAAAGGGTGTATTATGGTGATGATGATGATAATGATGATAATGATGGTATTGATTTTGAGGCTATTGGCATGATTTTTTTACTGATTCTCGTTCCATTTGTTATACACTTTTATAGCAAATCAAAACCAGAGAGCAGATCCTGGTGTAACTTGGTTTTTTCAGCCGTACATACGGCCAGTGCACTTTGGGTGTCGGGTAAGTTCAATGGCACAGTTTTTATAGGAATTATATTGTCTAATACTTATACAACATTTTATGGATATTATATGGATATTATATCTCAGTTTGCAGAAGTGTCAATTTAGTTTGATACAAGAGACTTTATCCGAGTGGCACGAAAACTGTTTGTTGAGGTTGCTGTGATCAATTTTTTTACAAAACTGCTTCACTCCAATTGTGTGCGGATATCATTACGCTGTTCAGCCCATTTTGTATGCACATTAAACGTATATAGACACATTGATTGCAAACATGTATATATATACGTCACGTCGTTTCTCAAACACCTGCTGTAGTTGCATTCGTTTCATGGGGAGGTTAAGTTTAACACCTACTATAGTAAATATACATCCATTTATTTATAGTTACAGACATGTATACAAACGTTCATACATACATGTATACATACATTCATACATACATTTATACATACATTTAAACATACATACATACATACATATATATACATTCATAGGTTCATACATACGTTGATACACGCATACATACAATGGAAAAAGCGGGAAATTGATCCATCTTCACAGCCGATCATATATATATATATATATATGTACAGTTTTTCGGGTCAGATCATGGCACGCGATCTTTGGACACTGCGGTATATTGGTTGAGGCCTTAATTTGACTGCCCTACGATTTAAACATCACATATGTTGCCTTGTTATGCCATGGAGTAAGGGTTTTCTCTCTTGCATATTTAAATGGATGTTTATACAAACGTATATATAAATACATACTTCCACCTTACAGACACTCGCGCAGAGCTAAAGTTATTTTCATACCGAGTTTAATTACGGTCATTCCTTATTACATTTTTTGATGTCTTATTTGATTTAGATGAATCCCTGCGCACATACAGGTCCATTTTTACTACCTTAATCAATCGACCCATAACTGCGTTCAGTAGAGCCAAACTATAACCAACTGTTTTTTTTATGGACCATGTACACGTTCTGCATACCAGGTTTTATGAGAAGCAAACAAGAACACACTAGATCCTGTGTCTTTACATATATCCAAGTCTACATAGTATCCAACAAATTCAGAATAATATCCCATAATATGTTTAAACTTCAAATTATTTCACTATGGCGTATTCTACATAAACTTCATTTCTATCAATATCAGTTTGCATGCAGGTTTAGTCCACAGTGAAAGTGCATTACAAGCACTATCTTGTAGACAAACTGCTGATCAGTTCGCTACGCAGTTTTCTAACATATAATGGAAAGCTAAATAAGGAAGCATGACGTAGCTAGTGTATTTGCAATGTGGACAATGGATTACTGCTTCTGTTTGCAAAGTGGGCAAAGACCCTTAAAACTTTACAAAAAAAGGCATGGATTAACATAAGAACAATATTCAGTTAAAAGATTATTTACTGCTATAAAGAAGTGGTTTTGAAGGACACCGCTTTGAGCCAAGGAAGAGAAAGTAAAAAGAAGAACATAGTTAATCCCTTATCGTTGCTTTAATTGTGTCTGATCCATTTAAATAAAGTATATTAAATAATTACCTTTTAGTATATTATTACCTGCCGCCAAGAGTGATGTTTTTCTTTGCTTTTTTTACAAGTTTTAGTGTTGTTTTTACTGCAGGTGTTCTGTCTTGTCATACTGATGTCATTTTCCTTGATGGTTGGCAGCCTGCTTGGTTTAATTTTACCAGGTAAATAACACCAGACCTATTTGAGGTGTTCAGATGGAGCGCATAGAATATCCAAAGCCACATCTACTAAGTATTTTACCTCTATTATAAGAAATGTTTGCTGTAGTAGTTTTTGTTTTTATTAAATATTGGTATAGTAATAGAATACAGAATTACGGTAAATGATTGCAAATAAATCGATTGATGCTATTAAATGTTCCATCATCAGAGAGCACTAAAAGCGGTTCATCGAAATCGAATTAGATTTCCGAGATGCTAACACCATTTTTGAAAGCTGCCCGACAACTTTTTTAACAAGCTAGAAGGACAACCCTACCATACATACATACATACATACATACATACATACATACATACATACATACATACATACATACATACATACATACATACATACATGGTAAAGCAACAGATTACTGAAAATATGTTAGGTCATGTTTCTCCATTATGAATATTGTTTTTAACGTATTCCTTTTACTGCTACGTATATTGCTACTTGAGCTACTAATGCCACTACTACTACTACTACTACTACTACTACTACTACTACTGCTACTACTGCTGTTGCTACTACTACTACTGCTGCTGCTGCTACTACTACTACTACTACTACTACCACCACCACCACCACCACCACTGCTACTGCTACTACTACTACTACCACCACCACCACCACTGCTACTATTACTACTATTAGTTCTGCTACTACTACTACCACTACTACTACTACTACTACTACTACTACTACTACTACTACCGCCGCCACCACCACTACTACTACTACTGCTACTAGTAGTAGTATTACAATTACTTCCACTTCTGCTACTACAACAACTTATGCTGCTAGAGCGTCAGTTCATTTTACAGTAAACAAAGATCGATTCCTGCAATGTGCTGCACTTTTTATATGTTACTTGCCTGAAAGTTCCCCGGATACGTACACATGGTTTTACGGCATTTCGCAGTCGTCACTTTCACAGTTCTCACTTTCACAGTCCTCATTTTGACAGTTATCAGATTAACAGCCGAGTTATTTAAAACCAATTCATCGATTGTGGTCATTGACGTCTGTTACTGTTAATTATCTTGATATTCATTAAATGTTCTTTCACTCCTTTCTTGAACTGTTTTGTTCTTAGCTTTTTCCTTGAGGTTTCATGCCCTGCAATCATCTGCCGTAGGAGATTTTGATTTATCTGGTATTTCTTTTTCACCTGCTCAATTAGAAAAAATTAGGATTGGGAGATTAAATCAGTGCCAGAAGTGGGGTAAGGTGTGGGAAAATGTTCGGCAGCAATTACTAATAGCACGATTGATATTTTCCCCCATAAATTAAAACACTTCTTCTGTAAGACTGCCAAAAAGGTCGTTTGTTAAAGTGATAGCTGTGTTAAAGCGGCCGGTTAATAACGGCTGCGAAATGTTGGTTGTGAAATGTCACGCTACCTTAATACATACTATTGCAATAAATGTAAAGCTTTTGTTAAAGATACGCCCTTGAATTATAGACCCTATCATGTTTTATTTTCTCATTGTGTCAACAGTGTGCGCTGGTCGTTTTGGCTTGTCTTGTATCTTGGGAGGTAATCCAGTGCATGAATTATACACTGCAGCAGCAGGCCTTTATTTGCTGTGGATTTGCTGTAGACTGGCCGTCGTTGTAAGTTCGTGGATACCATTAGGAATAACAGCTCTTTTACGCAAAGCAATTGACTGGAGCATTGTTGTAAGCAAATTTCTTTTATATACTTTTTTTGAAATGTGTTTATAAGTGTAACAGTTGAAATGCTTTACCTTAATTCACATCCATAATATATCTCTCTTAAAAAGGCACAGTAGATGGAGAATCAAGAAAAACTGTCCACCTAAGGACTCAGTATTTTCTTAAACATTAATTAACAGCTATACCAATGACTAGAGACACTGCAAAAACATCTCCAGTTTCGTGTACGTTATTGGCCTATGCATTGCTGCACAATCAGACTTAATCCATCATTACTCTAGACTGTCCAACTCTGTTTATTTCAAAATTTGGTACCTGAACGCTAACGTAGCAAAACACAGGGTTGTGCCGTCTATTTGAGGAATAAACAGCCCTACAAAAAAACTACAAATTACCTGGAACAATACTGCTGCAAAGCTAACACCAAGTAGTTTATCTTGCAGTCACATACCACCAGACTCTTTATCAAAGTGCACGAGAAGAAATTGTAACAACGTCTCTACCAGGAACAACGCCCTCAGTAACCTTGTCAACATCAGTTAAGGAGCAGACACAGAGACCTCAAGGCAGGTTGCTATTGCATTTAGTTATTCCACTGCGGAGTGCTTTGGACCAGTATGATCAAGATCAAGCAAAAAGTTGATCCTGAGCTGAACGTGTCATTTCATGCCCTGTAAATATTGCTACACTAAAACCAAACAACAGTACAATCCCTATAAAGACTAGCTGATATTGGACAACCCGTTATTCGACGACAGACCACGGGAAAAGACCCTGAAAAGTTTAGAAAAATTAAACCTCCCGAGACACCCACTCGCCACCAGGAAGCAAGGAGATTATGCTGATCCCAAAAACGCTTTGCAGCGGTGGAGGGACTGGAGCAGATTTGAGTTGTGGCGTCAGATTGGTCTATGACCGTATAATGAAGCTTAACCAAGCACCATTGGAAACGTATCCAACAAAACGTTACTTTATTGAAGGAGCAGGGTTACTGTAAACATAGCAAAGTAAAAGTTGAGCACACTAAACACAACTTGTACGAGATGAAATTTTCCACCAGCCCTGAATACCTTTGTTATGTAGTAAAACAGACAATTGAACATATTTTTAGGGGGTGCTTGTTAAACCATTAGAGCTCTGACTAAATCCCGAGATATGCAAACAGCACTGCCCAGGAATGGATTTGGCACTGGGACGATGTAATATGATGATATTTGAAATTCTACTCATTTTCACGGGGGTTTTTTCAGTATTCATAGCAGATATAAGAAATTTTACTTTGTATCTTTTCATGCGCATGTGCGTAAAAACTACCCTGAATTGTTGTTGCTTTTTCATGTACATTGTTTGTGAATAATGCAACTGCATTTTACGAGTTTCATCTTCATTTCTCCGATTGGACAAAACCATGCATTGTAGAAAAGCCATTGGCTAGTTTAATTGGGTCACGTAATTCCTTACTTGTATAATAAAAGCCTTTAAAAAGACAACACCAAAACCTTAAAGGCGTTCTTTTCTTCTTTAGTTGTTTTATAGCTTCTGCAGGTTGGCCACCATTGACCTCCATTTTTCTCTTTTTTCTGCATTCAGCGTAATTCTTTTTTGCCCAACCTTTAATGTTGACCATCCACATAGACCTTGGCCTTCCTCGTCTCCCATTCCCTTCTTCGTCCCCCCTTTCCCATCAGTCTTTTATTCTGACAACAGTTTTCCTAAATTATTTCTACTTATAAAATATTCAAAATGTTTGCATTTTTTCCTTAATAACTTGACCGTTCCATGTTCAGTAGTTTTAGTACTTTATTGTTTTTGTGTTCATTAACAGTATGTCAACCATTCTAATTTAGGGGGAGCCATAGCTTAACAGTTACCAAGAGGTTCCAGGTTTGATTCCCCGAGCAAGCAAAAAGAATTTAGAACTTTACAAGTGAAAAAGCTATTGGTTGGCGTCGGGATGGGCATACGGCCAAGAAATTCTTCACTGTTAACACTGAAGTCCCTTTGAAGGGGCCCGTCTGAGCTCGAGTTACTGGCGAAAAATGACAATGGCGTTAAAAACGAGAAAATGAAAAAAGTATTCTAATATAAATCCACACCTTAATAACCTCAGTCTTCTTTGTAGCCGTTTTTGTGAGAGAAAGTCATTGAAAGCTAAAAAAACTATTTTTAAGCCAGCGGTTCTCAGTTGTTACCTCGGTGCATAATTTCTTTATGAACTAGCCATAACTCATCCTAAATATTTATAGCTTTTTTTTGGTACTCTTTTATTAAAAAACCCCCTGGTATTGGAGCATAATCTCGACATTCAGTAATTTCCTATTTAATAAACATTACCAATAATTATATTTGAAAAAACATTTCAAAAGAAAGAATGTTTTAAGTGAGCTCTGCCCTGGTTTACATGATACCAGTCTTTATTTAAAGGCAGCTGACCAACAATTGGATTTGTGTTGGCCATTTTAACGTCATCTTTTCCCTGGTAATTGGGACTCAGACGGTGCCCTTCCAAGGGACTTTTGTTTTGGCAGTGAGGAATTTCTTGGTCGTATGCCCTTCCTGACGCCAACCAATGTCTTCTTCTTTGGTCAAGTTCCAAATTCTTTTCATCTGGGAATTAAAACCCGGAAGCTCTTGATTACGGGTACAACTGTGCTAACCTCTAACCCACGGCTTCTCTATTTTTAACCAGGACTACAATGAATAATTTCAAATTTTATTCTTAACTTAAATTAGCTGACGATTTTAATGAATGGTGTATGCCCCATCTCGTCAGGCCACGATTAAGTCTCGAGCATTGAAACCAACTGAAGTACACGCTGCTTTGTGTACAAAAACAAATTGTACGTTTTTTCCACATGACTGAATCCGTTATGTACCCTTCAGAATCCTGTAGTTTCTAAAAATTCCCTTGGGTTACGAGGACCCGAGGTTGAGAACGGCTTCTCTAGATGTACAGTTTAGTGGTTTTATTGAGTTTTTGTATCCGAACTCTTATGTTCTTGGTGGTATTGATGCAGTCATTATTATTTCGTTCCAGGCCTTGAAGCTTGCAGTAATATCAATTCTTCTCGTCGGTATAGTGCCATTGCAACTTGGTATCTTTTTTGAATTAGTGATTGTGGTGCCGATTAGGGTTCCATTAGATCAAACACCACTTTTTTTTGTGTGGCAGGTAAGTAAAATTTCATTGCTTGTGTATTTTTTATGTAATTTCAATGTTTGTGTATGTTGTTGTTTATATAATTTCAGTGTTTGTGTGTGTTATTGTTTATATAATTTCAATGTTTGTGTATATTATTGGTTAAATAATTTCAGTGTTTGTGTATGTTATTTTTATTGTTTCAATGTTTCTATATGTTATTGTTTACATACCTTGCCTCTTCTATTTTTTTATTTTTGTTAGTATTTTTTTTTACTTCTTACAAGGCATAATCTAAAGTAAGTAGGAAAGTATGGTGTTACCTTTGATTAATAATACTAACTAAATTAAAGACGGAGGCAAGAGTGAGAAAAGAAAAATGAAATAAGAAAACATTTGACATTGCAATTAAAGCGTTTTGGGGCTGTACCCAATCATAAAGAATCGTACAGAGGGCGATTGTAATAAGTACACAAAAAAGCAACTACAGTTTGGTTGCGACGTCTAATTTCTTGTGTGAAATTCATCAGGCAAGCCTCATGACTGATAAATGGATTTTTTTTTGATTTTTTTTTATTTTTCCAAGGGCTTTTTCTGGATTTCCTTCATTTTTTTTCTTTTGGACTTTTTAAGCGCGAGCAGGTATTGCCGTGCTTTCTACATCTTTGTATTTTCCTTGTTCTTGTTCTTGGACGATTTCTCTTTTCGTTATAGACAATTAACATTATAATAGACTAGTCTTTAATGCGTGTACGCATGCTCCATTGTGTAATAGAACAATAAGTTGGTCAATTCTGAAACTGAGTTGAATGTAGACATAATGACCTAATGGGCACCCATTCATGTATTAAGTGAAGTTTAGAGGGGTTTTTTATATACACCTCTTAGTCAGTAATGTTTAGTTATTTTTACAGACACGTCTTTGCTCAGTAATGTTTAGTTATTTTTATAGACACTTTTTTGTTCAGTAATAAAATGAAATAAATAAAATTATAAGCTGGCGCTTATAGACTGAAAGTTTTTCAGTCTTGTTTTTCTTACTGTACTTAGTTGCTAGTTTTACTGAATAAAAGGTGCATATTTCTGCCCAATCTTGAAAACCATGTAAATTAACCTTTGCTCACCTTTGATGCTTTTACCGTAAAGTTACACTTCAATCCTGTCATTACAGATTACCACGTAACCCTGAAACCAACACCTGTAATCTATATTGACCAACTACTAACACCCTCCTCTCATCTGTGAACAACAGGTGTCAGCCAATTTACCTGTTCACCACTGCCAACTGATGTGATCATTATGAGTTTTTTCCAGCTGAGGAGAAAAACAAGAATATTTTGTGTCACTTGTATGCAATACAATTGATTGATTACTGCGCATGTGGTGTGACGTATATTTCATTTTCAGACTGCTCAGCTACCTGTGTTACAGCCTTGGGCGTAAAAATATTTTTCTTTTAACATTGCACACAATAGAAAAGTAAACCAGGGATTCGATAGTTTTCGAAAAAAATATCTGACCATGATTAGTTTTCTCCGAACTTCCCAATTAAGTAGTAATTGTAATTTATGTAATTTATGTGTTTTTATTTACTTTACAGGACTGGGCTTTGGGTGTTTTACATATGAAAATCATATGTGCAGTAGTAATGATTGGACCCAACTGGTGGCTGAAAAGATATCTGGAACAGGTAATTATTAATTTGCTTTATAAGTATTAATTATTCTTAACGTGTTTAGCTCTAATGATTACACAGGTTTAAGTTTAATAACGTGTTACATTTTGTTTTGAAACAATTGAGATTTTGGGGTCAGCAATAACTGAGAAATTATTTTAATAAAGGTCACACTCATTTCATGGTGGTTGCTACACACAAATGTAGAATCAAACTTGTCAATTAGCCCTTGCATTACCTGGTACTGCATTCTTTACTAATATGTGTTGAGATAAAAACGAAACTCAGTTGTCTTGCCTTTGCCAATGGTGTAAAAACCCCGTCATTGCTAAAAATATATTTTCGGACTACCTCTATGCTAATCTCTAGAAAGAAGTAAACCATGGGAATCATTTAATTGTAACAGACACGTAACATTACCAGTTAAATATAAAGTTGTCACACCGCATTGTAGTCTGACGTGTTATTCTGTTTTCATGAAGACAGGCTGATATGTCAACCCAATGACACATGTTGACAGCAGTGTTGAATTGTGTTATCCTCTGTAAAGATAGAAATAATAATAATAATAATAAGTAATATTAAAAGCCAGTCGTTGCTAGTGAAAAAGGTACTCACATTCAATATCCCTAATAAAATGCAATATAAGGGTAAGAGGCGATGCTGATTAGTATTGGTGTTGTTACAGAAGATGCCAGAAGGATTTCAAATGCAACATCAGCCGACGTTGGAGCCCCAGTTCCAGATTCTTCCTCGGGTGTCGTAAAGACTGGGGGGTGTAAAATTGTGTAGGAATGTGTGCTTTTCTGCCAAGAAATTATCAACCATTTTGGCTGTTGGGTGTCGCTCCTTTTTAATTTCCATATTAACGTTATGAGTACATGAACTACAAATTGACAAAACTGTTTATCGTTAAACTTGGTTTCCTTAACCTCTGTTTTCTCATTTTTAGGTTTATCAAGATGGTGTAAACAATATCAGACTGACATTTATTCTTAATAGTTTAGCATATCCTGTGATGATTACCCTGCTGACAGCTATCACAGTACCTTATGTTTTCTCGTGTGGAATTATTCCCTTTATCAGTAAGTATCGTACGCTTATATTTTCATATCGATCCTTGTTCATATACGTTTTTGTGTACCTATCAAGATTGCAATTACTGGCAAAATTCATTTAAATGTTTACTCGTTTAATTGTCATTTTGAAATCATCAGCTAGAGGAGAGGGTCATTTGTTAACTTTAGAATCTTTGCTTATCCGGGAGTTGAAGCTTGCAATAAATACGAAGGATGAGTGGAGGTGGCGAGAACTTAAGATTAAGTTGTAGTCAAGTACTTGACCCCTAATGATTATTTGTTTCTATTGCAGATGCAGTAGAATTAGCTGTTAGTTGTTAGTCTCAGTACAGTGTCTTTTGTCGTATTTGAATCTCATAAGTGTTTTGCGGTTTGTTTTAGATTACCTGATGATGAGTATAAACTGGAAAAATCTTGTAAACAACAAGTGTTGATTCCTTCTCCGCATATATTCATTTAATTGTAGTTAGAATTTTGATTTTGTCTGGAAAGGTGGGTGTTTACAGATTTATGTTTATTACAACTTTGCCACTGTACAAATAAGGGGTGCCAATCCTTATCTTGTCTTGATGACCTTGCTTTTGTAGGTAAAGATGAAGAAGTTGATAATTTCTGTCTTCGAAGGATCTATCCTTTTCTCCTGGTTGTTATTGTCATGGCAGCAGCGCTTATATTCCAAGGGAAGCAGTTTCAGTATTTGTACGAAAAGATAAAAAACGACAAGTAAGCAGAGCTTTTTGCCTTTTTTATCTCAAATGAATATCTTTCCATGCTTAATATTATGTATTTACAGACACCATGTAAAAGATTTAAACAGAAAAATCAGATGGCTTTCCTAATGTTCCCCCAATTGCTTCTTACAAGGGTAGCCCACTGAAAACCCGCGCTTATGACCTAAATGTAGCTCCCCTGAGTTCTCAAAAGTAAACTTTAAAAAAGTACCGTTAAGCAACGCTGAACTATGAAGTAGTTAAACGAAACTAGAAACTATTTTAACCTAACAGTACAACAATACAAAATATACAAGAAGGCAACCTCCACGTGGTGACGCCTGGATGCTGATTAGCCGAGTTCTCCCGACTTTTTAGTAAGAAAAAGCCTTCGTTTTGAAGCTGTTTTTTCCGTACCATGGAAGAAATCGACCTCGTCGTTCATGTGATTTCAAATCTAGTGCGTCGTCGATTTGGAGAAATTTTTTTGAAGCTTTGCCCCATCCTCCGGTGTTAAGGGAAGGTTTATTGTTTCTGGTTTCTTTCCGAACCGATCTGTCTTGCTTGTGGGTTGCTGATGCTTTTCAGTGCCGTCGTTGCTGATATGTATACTCCTGGGAAACCTCGTGTGGTAGAATAACAACTATTGGCTCTATCTCACCAATGAAAAAACAACCAGGAAATGAGCGTCTTCGACATTCCTGTAGTTGGGAGAGATATTCACTGTGCAACCTACCGACTTGGTCACAGGTACATTCTGGAGGGCGTTGCTGTGGACTTTAGATATTCACTTGTTCGGCGGTGAGAGGAGATTGGTTTCCCGTTTCATGGGGCCGGATCGAGCTCACCGGGGTGGTCTTCAATCTGCCCCAAGCACCTTACTCAACAACAACAGAAAACACAATAAAAGAAGAGAATCGGAACGAAAGTTGTTGATGCATTATCAGAGTTCTTAATTGTAAAGATTTGCTTGAAGGGCTTATTTGATAGTATCTATCTATCTATCTATCTATCTATCTATCTATCTATCTATCTATCTATCTATCTATCTATCTATCTATCTATCTATCTATCTGTCTATCTATTTATCTATCTATCTATTTATCTATCTATTTATCTATCTATCTATCTATCTATCTATCTATCTATCTATTTATCTATCTATCTATCTATCTATCTATCTATCTATTATCTATCTATCTATTTATCTATCTATCTAGCTATATATCTATCATCTATCTATCCAGCTATCTATCTATTTATCTATCTATGGATCGATCGATCTGTCTATATATATGTATGTATGTGTGTATGTACTGATGACGACGTTATTAATTTATTAAACAATGTGTGCATAACTTTGGTGCNACTTTTAGGAAATAATCCTATTCATTAATCTACAAAAATGTTTGAAAAAGACTTTTAACTTAGGAAATGTTCCTCTATTTATAAAGTTTAAGTCTTCGATGGTGTTTCAATAAAAAATGTTTTCTCCAAGAGGAAGCTTACTTTTTGTCAGTTTTTTGTACTTCAGTCAAAGTCACTCATATCTATCTATCTATCTATCTATCTATCTATCTATCTATCTATCTATCTATCTATCTATCTATCTATTTATCTATCCATCTATTTATCTATCTATCTATCTATCTCTCTATCTATTTATCTATCTATCTATTTATCTATCCATCTATCTATCTATCTATCTGTCTATCTATTTATCTATCTATCTATTTATCTATCTATCTATTTATCTATCTATCTATCTATCTATCTATCTATCTAGCTATATATCTATCATCTATCTATCCAGCTATCTATCTATTTATCTATCTATGGATCGATCGATCTGTCTATATATATGTATGTATGTGTGTATGTACTGATGACGACGTTATTAAGTTATTAAACAATGTGTGCATAACTTTGGTGCAGGGAAATAAACTGTCCACTATCCGTTCCATCAGTGAGTAAATGGACCAGACTAATTTTCAAGGCCAGTGGCATATATCTTCGTCGTGACTCAACCTGTTTAAAAACCACTTTATTATACAGTTCCTGCTTTAGTTTTTCCTTATTATTGTAGGTATCTGATCGGAAAGAGACTTGTCAATTACATCCCTCCAAAGTACACAGATGCATCGTCTACAATAGAAGAAGCAACCACATAGGCGTGGAATTCACTTATTTAAAAGTAATTTGTGAAGTGTATGGTAGCATAGCAATGTTTGAAATACATTCCAGCTGATTGCAAACTGTAGAAAAGTACGGAATACAAGTTAATGGCCAGTGGTTGTTGTACTATTCTTAAACGCATTGTTTGGCATGTGTGGAGGTAGATTCGGAGCTAATAGTTGTTTTTGCACAGTAAGATCTTGGTTTGATTAACCTACTAACTATATTGAGGAATGGACAGTATGAAAATTGTGGCATTTGTTTAAGTAAAAGTGCTGAAAACAGTATGTTGCTGTATTTTATGACTTAATGAATTGCCTGATTATCGACCGGCTGTCTTTTTTATTTGCAAGGAAAAAAGTCAAAGGCTTTTTTGTTAATTGTTCTTGGAGGCAAAAACGGTGGTATTTGGAGCTTCAGAATGTTTAGTTTTGCAGAGAAGCCTTCTATAGTTACCTCGTGCATAGGACCAATCTATTTTTCACCTGTAGCTTACATTGCTGCATTAGCTTAGAATATAGTGAAAGATAAAAGCATTGACACGATTTTAAGGAATTAGCTACTGTAACTTTTACTAGTACTGTATTAGAAGACATTCCAATACCCTATTTTTTCGATGCGATTTTTTGCGAGAATTTAATTTTTTAGCTGCTGTAAAAAGCCACCAAGTCGCAAAACCTTATTTCCAGTAAACAATTTGCATTGTGATTATAGACCTAAATTGTTGTCTCCGAATGAGGAATGTTATTTGCTATAAAAAACACTTTTCCCACTGAATTCAGAGAGAAATTTTGACAATTTAGAATTCAATAAAAAATTAACACGTTTTAAAAACGTGCAAAAGGAACAAAATAAACTACATATTTCGTTTGTACAAAGCAAAATATTTCAGTTTGACTAAAACAGTTCGTATTTAAGGATGATTAATTGAAACATTTCATAGAAAGACATTATTGCGGTAAACTGAAAAAGGAAATTTTCACTTTTTTTATGAAATCACAAAATTAATTAATAATTTGGATGCCTGACCAGTTTTTAACTGTTTTTAAGAGCAAAAAGGGAAGTACAATAAAATCCACGTATAGTAAACTCTGACTCAACGAATTTTTTGTTACAAGAAATATTTTTTGGCTGCTAACTCTCTTCTTTGTCTCTACTCCATCTGTATGCATTTCATTTATTACAAATTTAAAAGAAAATTCTTGAAATCAGAGTTTCACTGTACATGTTTTCATTTTTAACAAGTTATTTAAATTCCTTGTATTCCTTGTAAATAATATTTTCACCATTTGCAAAATTTTACGTTTTCTCAGAAAATTGGATATGTGGTTCCTCAAGAAATTTGAATGATAACAAAATTGTTTTGAATCCAGGATTTTCGTGGATAAGGAATGGTGCTTTAATTTCAAACTGATAGAAACAAACCGAGAAGCTTAAAACTGCTAAAATAAACTTTTTCATCGTTTAGAAATTTTGAATTATATTCTCCATGCATTCGGTTTGCTACGAATAAATTTGATTTGGATAAAGGGGACATAAAAACCCGCGAAAGCGCCGAAATCAACAAAATTGTGACATTTCTTTAACACTGACATTCAGAAAATTCTGATACAGTAATATAAATTGAGGTCATAGAGTCGGTAATTATTTTTCGTGTAATATTTGCTAAATTGAAGGATCCTTTTCGCATTCTGACCTATAAAACATGTTTCAAGGCCTTGTTGTTTACCTTATTTGGTTATGCTTGATATTAGTGTAGTATCGACTTTTGTAAATAGCTGTGGGATAAATAGAACGGTATATTTCCATCCACAAGGAAGGAAAGATTATATTTGTCCAAATATATTATACTACAGATCTTACAATATCTAGGAATCCAATGCCTCTAGTAATGCAATATTGTTGATCGTGTCATTGAGCCGATATAGCTTGCACTACATTTGTGGAAGATACTATTCATTGTCTTTAACTGATAACTTAATCCGACCTGGTTATATTCATTAAATGGTGATAGTGAATTTAGGCCTCTGTTTGTTTCTTCAGCGATACCTCCTTTCCACAAATTTTCTAATTAGGATTTATGAGGTACTTTTGCAGCCGGAAGTTCAAGCTGACGTGACGTTGAGTTCTCGTATTCACATATGTCACTCTCCGCCAACTCCTGTCCCCATTTCGACAAATTGTATTTTGTGAATCATCTCAAGCGACATTCATTAGATTTGTCACGTGTTTATTTGTGAAAATTAGTCATGTGTAGCTACTGCATCTCTGTATTAATAAAACCGTAGTTTGACATATTTATTCTTGAGATCCTTGGATATGAACTCTCTCCCTCTCTCGCGTGCGCGATCTCTCTCCATCACGATATGAATGGCTAGGATAAAATATCGAGAAAGAGTTAAGGGAGGCGTGGCTTCGTGGACAGGACAGTTCCAGTTCCACTGCAAGCAAAGGAAAGCACAGATGCCCGGGTTTAGTTCTCACCTGGAACATGCAATGTGACGAAAAATTGAAAGATTGAAAGCGAGGCAGAAGAGATAGATGAGTTGGCACGATAAAATGTCGAGAAAAAGTGAAAGGAGGCATGTGTTAGTGGATAGGACAGTTGCAGTTGCAGTTGCACTCCAACCAAAGCAAAGCACAGGGTGACGGGACTTGTGGTCGGGTCTCAGCTGCTGTAAGCAATGTGACAAAAATCGAAAGATTGAAAGAGAGGCATGATAGAGAGGGAGTGAGAGATGAATCGCTGGGAGAAAAAATCGAGAAAGAGGTAAGGAAAGCGCGACGAAAATTATAATACATAGGTACACAAGAGACAGAGATGAATGGCTAGAAAAAATCTCGAGAAAGAGGTAAGAGCGGCGTACCTTAGTGGATGGCACCGTGTCAGTTTAACTCCAAGCAAAGCATCCGGGGACCTGGGTTCACTTCTCACCGGGTGGAAGCCATCTGACGAAAATTAAAAGATTGAAATAGCTGCAAAAATGGCTAGGATTGAGTATCGAGAAAGAGGTAAGGGAGGCTGTGTATGGATTATTGATGCAAAGTATTCCCCATGCGATTTGGTTTTTGATGAATATCGAATGAATATAATCATTCATGTACATAGCCCCTCCCAGTAAACATAATATGTGCCTTCATAGAAATTTAGCTGGAAGGTGTTTATTTGCACACATTTATTCAAAATGTGGCTTGAATTATATTCTTGATTTCTTAAAATGTCTCCAAAAGCAATAAAAGAGTATCTTGCTTTACCTCTTTTAAAAGTGAATATTTTCATGTGCTTGACAATTATCGGCATTATTGTACAAACGAACTACATCGCTATTATCAACTGTATGAACTAAAATATACTTCTCCAAATCTGTCTCTGTTTATGTCAAGTATAAAATGTCTGAGACCCTTGTCACTAGATGCTAACCACTAAGCCTACAATAGACAACAGGCAGGTTACTTTTAGACGAGACCTAAAATAACAACATTGGGTCCAATATTTTCACTTGGATTTCTGTCAAAAATGGAAATTGATTTTAAAACAGTACAAAATTTAAACATATAATAATATTACTCAAACCTTGGTGGGTTTTGTTTCTCTCCATTATTGTGCTTGGTCTTATGAGCTGATATTTTTGAGATAGGATAGATATGACTTTGGAAATATATCACACGAGAATGACATTTGGAGCATAACTACAAAAACAAGGCTATTCTGTAAACAAAAATCTACAATACATTGATCTTTTACGAATTCATTGACTCAGGTGAATTTACAATGTGTAAAATCACAGTTTAAGGAGTTTTTTGTATATGAAAAATATTGAAATATTTATTGCAACTAGCTTTTTAGCAAGTCATAATGCTTATGATCTCCTTTAATTATCAACTTATTAAATTCTCTTTGAACTTAGATTTTCATCATTTTTTGTTCTGATCCTGGGAAAGGTCAACGAAAAGAGTTTTTAATCAAATTGAACATAATTTTAGGTGCGGTAATTAAGGTTTGTACCAAGATCGTTTCTGTGGGATTTTTGGCTAGCAAGACATCATGCTCTCTCTAATTCCATTCCTGTACACCCCTAATTTTAAAGTTATTTTCAAACTCGCTGCTTGATAATTAGTATTCTTTAGAGGATATTACCAATTTAATACTGGAAGATTAATCTTCTCATTTATCGATGTTCCTGCTAGTTATGTTTATATTGCGTGGCTATTTCATTGCAGGTATCCTACATTTACTTATTAACATCCCTTTCATTTGTCTTCCTTTCTCCACATCTATTTATATTTGATTATGTATCCATATCCATGTATATGAATAAAATTTAAATCCCGTTGCCTCTCCTCTTGTTTTTAGCTAAATAGCTATATTAATAAGTATGAATATCAGACTTATAAATCTTGTAACCTTCTTTCCCTAAATATATTCTTTCGCCTTAAGGATACAGGGATTTTATTATACATACCCAATTGGTTTATATTCTCTTTTATATAAAATAAATTAAATTTGACTGAAAAGGATTAACTTCACTAGGAAAAGAGGCCAGATATGACCAAAGGAATATTACCAGGTGACAGTTCATCTTACTTCAATGAAAATTTGTAGAGTTTTATGCTAGGATATAAGATTCAGTATTTCAAGTAGATGAATACTCAGCTGCTAGATTTAATCTTAATAAAAATTAATTGAATTTATTGTAGAACGGTGTTCTTTAATTGATTTATTGGTATGATGCATTGCCTCAAGTTCTTTTTAATTTCTGTTAGATTTATAAGGAAGCTTTGCTTAATGCAAACAAACAGTACTGGTTCTGTACTAATGCTATGATTAACAATTTATATAGGTCTGCAGGTTCTTTTACTAAATCTAAGTTATCCCAAAATGTTTGAGGAAAATTAAAGTGAGCCATTTGCTTTCTGGTTCATTTTACGAAGAATTAAAGAAAACATATTTTTTAATAGAAAATGTAACAAAAATCTATCTTGATGTAAAGTCTAAGGTGCATGAAGATTGCAATTGAAAGCATTCCCTTTTTGTAAATTTTCCATTATTCCAAAATATAAAATTTGGCGTGCTGATAAGATCTATTTTGACTATTTTAGTAATCATTTGGTTGCAATTGTAAATTGGTGATAATCGAAATAAGCATTAGTTTTAGATATAAAAGCTATCTCGTGTCATCAGTCATAGGCTTTTTCTGAGCTGCATTTTGAGAGATACTTTTTGCAGGACGATGGGAATTGTTTCTGGGAACTTAATTTTTAAAAGCCAAAGACTCATGAAATGATAACGTCCAAGTACCTTTGACTTCCACTTGACTATGGGGATAGGGCTTCACCTGGTGCAAGTCAAGTAATGCGAAGAATATTGTAAGATTGAAAGAGGGGCAAGTAAAAGAGAGATATGAATTGTTGCAATAAAATATCGAGGAAGAGGTAAGGGAGGCGTCGCGTAATGGATATAACATTTGCAGTTGCAGGAAATCAAAGCATGGGATGACGTTCTTACTTTGTGCAAGCAATGTGACGAATATTGAAACATTCAAAGAGAGGCAAGTAAAAGACTCGCAATTGAAAGAGATATGAAGGGCTAAAATAAAATATCGAGAAAGAGGCAAAGGAAATGTGGTATAATGGATAGGACAGTTACGGTTGCACTACAAGGGCTGTGGAAGTGACGAATCCACATATCGGGAAATCTGTCCTGCCTTTTTCAGTCTTTATTCTCACATTTGTGATACTACCATAACTGTGAGAAGTGCAGAATCACAATACGTGATGTAAAGCACAACAGAGAGACAAAGAAAGCAAAACATTGGGGCCCCTCTTCAGATCTCACTTGGGTCAAGAATTGTGATGAACATTTAAAGATTGAAAGAGAGGCAAGTGAAAGAGAGATATGAATGTTTAGGATAAAATATCGAGAAAGAGGCAAAGGAAATGTGGTATCATGGATAGGACCGTTGGGGTTATACTGAGCTGCGTTTTGAGAGATATCTTCTGCAGGACGATAGGAAGTATTTCTCAAAACTTGATTTAAAAAAGCCCGACTCATAAGATGGTAAGTAAAGCCCAAGTATACCTGACTTCTACTGGGACCACAAAAGCAATTTTTTTAGAAACATTATATGCAATAATACAACTTTGGTTTCAAAAGTACATTAAAGAAAAGTTGACTTTGATTTCGTAGGTGTAAAAGTTATCAGTTAACTACGGTACAGCGAACACTACTTTGAATAGAGATAATTGGGGCCATTTAATTTGTGGGTAATTTGATCAGAAAAATAGGCTAATTTTACTGTTGGTCTTTAGTGCTAAATTTGTTAACCGGACAAGTTTTTTCTCTAAATTTATCCTCGTACAAATTCTAGAGATTGGAATCTTTCCTCTTTTAATTTACGTTACTGGTTATATAGTACATAAATTCTTTTCAGAGATGTTTTGCAAACATTTTGATGGCAATGATATCATGCAGTGAAATCATACATTGAATGTAAAATTCTAAGATATGTTTCCTTGACAACATATTACCTTATCTGTATTGCCTTATCATTTTCTAACATCTTTTCAAACATTCGACCTTGTGTTTTTTGTCTTTCTTCTTTGTTTGTTTTAACATCATTTTTCCCAGTAACTGGGGCTCAGACAATACCTTTCAGTGGCAAATTGTAACGTGTTGGACCCACTATTTTTCGATACTTTTTAAGAAAGTTATTAATGAGAAACTGTGTATTTCTCAAAATTTAAGCCTCTTATTGGAAATGCATGACATTGCGGCTATGCTTATTGTTCGCAATTTTAATATCACAAGGCCTTGATGTCGCTCAAGAGCGTAAGGGTACAACTATTGGAAGAGGAACCAGGATCCATATTATTCAAACATTGTCCCCTTTTCTGTAGACAATCATTGCTATTCTTTCAAATATATAGAGTAGCAACACCTTGTCAATTAGCTTCATCATGCTTCAAAAATGATAATAGAGGATCACTTCTTGGCCTTTTGGCTAAGATAAAGTGTATAGCTATGGTCTCTCCTTGGTCGGGGCTTCGGCTATGGGACCCAATTATGCAGGACAGGTGGTCTTGACATGCTTTAGGACTGGGTGAAGACCAACCCAACAGGAAGCGCCTTGCCACGGAGGGTCCTAAAGTGGCGACACATATGCTTCGTATTTTATGTTATCTTAAGTGCTTTCTGTTCCACTTTTTCTTGATCTGTTGTTTCCCTTCGGGTCTTTTATAGATGGGAATCTGTAAAAGACAAAAATGATCCCACTGTTTACCCAGGTTACCATCAATGAAAGACCCATACTGCAAGAATGATATTGCAAAAGTATGTTTGAACTTTACTATACACTTTGCCATATATTAAGTTTTGGATGTTCTAGATAATGAGGTAGGTAGGTGATCAGGTCTATCCTCCATAGTTTGTTTTAAGCAATGCAGACATCATATATATCAAGGAATCTTTGTTGCTGAAAATGGTAGTTTATAATGACCACATGTAAAGGAGGATAGTTTTATTTTTGAAAGTCAATATTGCAACGCATTTTGGAAAACGATTTATAATGCTGGTATCATCGTCAATTTATCATCAAAAGTTTATTTTCAAATAGCAAAAGTGGTTTCATTTGATTTCAGTTTAGCTTGTAGATCTGATCTTTCTTTGTTAATAGTGATCTCTTTTAAGTACACAAAGCAAGAAAACAAAACCAAAAAAAATAAGGTCATCTTGATAACTTTAAAATTCAAAGTATTGATAAAAAAAATAACCAGATTATATCAGTCTAATTTTCGATTTCTTTGCAAAATCATCGTCTGCTTTGTTCTGAAATTATCGGTTGAAAAAGGATTTCTAAAAGTCAAACTGATGTTTTGATAGAAACCAAGATATTTTTTTTCAAAATAATTATTGAAAACTACTTGAAAAGTGGCAACGCATGTAACATAAAATGATAAAAAATGAATTCTTTTTTTTACTGTGAGATTTATGATCCATCACGAGGAAGAAGAGAGCGCATTATTTTGTTTATCAATATGAAAACTGAATAATATTTCAGTTGCTTGGAAGGTTTGTTTGATGAAATAATGGTGGAAAATATGAAGACATTTGTTGCCAAAATTATGACAGTATCAGAAGTAGTTTAAGTGACTTTATTTTTTTGATCTCATTCATTTCTTCCTTTGTGTGTGAGATACTATAATTGGGTGCAGATTGTAGATCTAGTTTATTTGCTTTTAAATTGGAATAATATTACCATGGTAAAGGACACAATGTTGTAAATGATCACTTCTAGTGGAATGTGAATTTCCACTTTGGATTAGATTAACAGGGATTTTATTCAGTGCCAGCAAATAGATGCTACAGTATTTCGTTTTAATTTCATATCGTATCCAAATGGATATCACAAAACAAAAATAATAGATAAAATTAATAATCTATTCTATTTTTTTGTTTATTTATTTATTTTTGAATGGGTAGTACTAAACCAGGGAGTGTTTGGTTAAAAAGAACTTTTACTTTTAAAAACCAAAACTATAACGAACAAAATCAGCTCAGTGATGCGTAGAGTGTAATAAATGTATAGACTTTCACCAACACTAGATAGAAACAATTTTACATTGCAAACTTAACAGTCTAATACAAATTTTCTGGTTCACTAAAATGTGTTGTGTAAGGTTTAATATAAACACTACCTGTAATTTTATGCAATGTAAGAAGCACATTAGCTTGACGGCTATTAACTTTTTCCTTGAAAATGCAATTAGTTTTTACAAGGATCTAGAATAACAAATATTCAAGAAACACCTCTTCCAGTTTTTGCAAGTGTCAAAAGTTTGATTCCTTGACAACCACTTGTTCAAAATAAAATTTCTCAAAAAAATGAGATGCATATCATGTTAAAAGGAGACGGATTAAAATAATGACCAGCCCAAGGTCTCCAAGGATTGGTTTCATAGCTTAAAAGTGACTAGAAATGTATTTAAAGATTTGGACATGTGGTGATCGTAGACAGATGGAGACAAAACACAACCTCGGCAGGTTGATTTTTGATTTTGTCTCTCTTCTTGGTCCTGTAGGACAATATTGTTAGGTGAAAGGGACAATTTTATTGTGAAAATAAATCAGTTGACTACAATAAGTTCAGAGCAATAAGGAAACAGCAGATATCAAAATGAACTATTAAGAATATAGTAAATAACTTTTGCATACTTGACTTTTGTAAGAAATATAATTTATAAAGCAATAGATTTCTAAAAAAGGTGTTTGTCAGACATGATGCTATTTCTAAAATGAACGTCGGTCACAGCATCAACCATTCTAATCAATGCAAACATCAACAAAAATTGAGACCCAAGTTTCAAAATTATCTTTGATATTTAATGCAGGATGACAGATAAAGAGACCAAAGGCTTTACTATCAAAACGCAAAGGTACTCTTTTTAAGGTTGCTTTGGTTTAAGAATGTCTCGTTAATAGATGGGAGATAGGAATCTGTTATATCCCAAAACAGGCTTTCGTTATTTATTAGATAATCAGCGACATAGCACAGAGAGGTAAAACTACATAGATGTAAGAGCTTTATCATGTCATGAGTCGTTAGCTTTTTCCGAGCTACGTTTTGAGAGATACTTCTCCCAGTGTCAGGCTACTGAAATGACTAGATACTGCTATTATATACTATTATGCTATTTTTATATGACCCTGTGCCCACCAGTGTTCGACACAGGATCATACTGGGAAAATAAAAGAATTATAGACAAGGAAATCAACACAACAACAAGAAAAATAAAAGAAACAACGCATTCCCTGCAATGCAGCAATCACAACAGTATATCCTACACCCTTCCAGTAATATGGCTTCCAGCACTGAAGAAAGAAACACAACATAGGTACGGCGCCACTTCCCGAAACAACTCGAGCACAGTCTACACGCACGTTCGCACCACCAAAGTATAAAATAGTCGTATCTAGTCATTTTAGTAGCCTGACGATGGAAGAAGTATCCCTCGAAACGTAGCTCGAAAAAAGCTTACGACTCATGACATGATAAAGTTCTTACATCTATGGCTTCTTCTGAGTCCATAAAGTTCAGAATTTTCAAGGTAAAACTACAGTACAGTGTATGAATAGTCCTGTTGCAGAAGATATCGAAGCCATTATTTATAAAATGCTTCAATTACATGGTTGTTGTAGATTCAAATCAATTGCATTATATTATTAATTGAAATTTACAGACAGTCATAATATGACATTTAATGATCCAGTGCAAAGGAATACAGTAAAGTTGAACTCAAAGTTTAGTGTAAGTAAATAGTATGGCAGAATGAAGTGTCTGAAATAAAATCCAGCTAATTCTGGTAATCCCTGCTGTGTGATAGATACATGTACAAATGTTCATCTGTTTCTTCATTCAACCTTCAAGTTTTAAAGGCATTCGTGCTATTTCAAGACGCCTTTTTAAAAGATGAAATAGTTATTTCTACTCATTTGCATTGTACACTATCAAAGACTGTCTGGACTGAAATATACTTTTATAAAAACAGTCTCTGTTTACGTCAAGTATGGAATGTCTGACTTGCTGGCGACAAGATGCAGAGGAAGAAGTCTCCGTGAGATAGACAGATTAGATTGAAAGGAGACAGATAGGGTTTCTGACACTTGACTTTGATGTATAGTTAGAAATTGATTCTGGAAGATATAATTTTAGTAAGCTTCCCAGTCTGAAATAAATGCAACGAAGACACTCGCATTTTCACTATATTTCTCTTACTTGATAACATTAACTTAGCCTGCTAGGTATTTTGGTATTAAAGATTTAACTAAAAGGTGATTTTAGTTGCAAAAAGAAATGTTTTTTCTCAATTTTTCCAGCTTTTTATTTCTTTCTTGTGTCATATTTTCTGTTATCATAATTTGTATTAAATTGCCTTTTCCACAGACAATGGTTCTTTCAAATTTTATTTCAACTGCACGTTTGATTTAGTTCCACAATTCTACATTTACCTTTGAACAGTTTTTTTCTTCCAACTTGACAATATTTATATGCATGAGACCACGAGCTTTGCAAAACAGCAAATTAAACTTATGATTCAACATCTCACTTCAAAGTGTTTTTTCACAATTGGCAACCTTGTGTTTCAACAGTATATTGGTATTCCAGTAGGGATAAACCCTGCTCTTTTCTGGGCAATCCTGTACCATTATGAAAGCTCTTTTATCACAAAACTTTCTCGTACTGAGCTTTACTGCGGCTTCTAGTTCAAGCATTCGTTGCGCTCCATTGATGATGCATGCTGCATTAATGACAACAATGAATTTGAATGGCTTGTGAACATAAAGGTAGCCATGCTAGGTTCCTGGAGATAGATATTATTATCGTAGATGGAATCTTCGCTTGCAAGCTTTTTGACAAAAGAGATCAATTTCCTTTTTATACCGTCAGAATGCCTGACCATTCTGGAAATCTTCCGGAGCGTGTATTCTATGGTTTAATATCATTTGAGCTATTACGCATAGCCCACACATTCTACAGTACGACGATTTTCTTTTCAGAGGTCAAGAAGTGACTGAGAATGGTGAAACAAGGTTTTTGCCCTAAAAAGATGATGCAAAAACTCGGTAAGATGCATATTATTCATGGTGATGCTTTTTCTTTGTTCAACAAAGACATAAATAACCTACAATATGACTTGACAAAACATCGATATCATCTCTCTATGTTCTAATTTTCGTCTCTTTTTTATATCGCTTTATATTTCTCTCTCTCTCTCTCTCTCTCTCTCTCTCTCTCCTTCTTCCATCTTTCTCCCTTTTCATGCTACCGTTGTTATCTTCGCACTTGTCCCTTTCATACTTCATTTCTTGTTCTCCGCAATCATCATGGAGGTGGCATCTGATCAGTGCTGCTGGACAACCATATCGCGTAAATAATTTCGATTCTAAATCCTCGAAATGGTTGACATGGCCATCGACGGATTATCCCTGATATCTGTAATAGCCACCAGACCATTATTCATTCTTTTATTTTTATTTATCACATCTTATTACTCTTCGTTGTCATTTTTCTTGCCATAAATATCTTTCCAAAACAATAATTGTTACTTTCTTTTGTCATTTGTCTCCGAACCTTCGTGTGTTTGTGTGTGTGTGTTACTCGTTATGTTGTATTTCGCATTGTCCTGCCGCTTGTTCATGCATGTGTCGTTTCCTCATGGTCATTAATTTAGCCAATATAACCTTTGCCTCTGAGTGTTACACTCTAAAATCTATAAAAAATAAGAAACAGTTCTTATTTTTCGTGATTTACCTTATGTATATTGCTCTGCTATATGCACTGAGCACTTTTTGAATATGAATACACAAAATTACACAAATAAATAATACTATGTATATATAGTATATATATATATATATATATATATATATACATTAAAGTGCGTATCTGCAGAAAGAGAGAAAACTTAAGATTCCAATTTCAGAGTTTAAATATTTAACAATCATAGATGAAAAATAACTACTGGCTTATGCCACAACAATTCCACGCACCCTCTGCAATCAACAGGCACGTAAACAAGTATTTTTGTCTGATGATCGCAGAGAATGATCTAAAAACTTGTGGTAGCAGAAAAGAGTAGTTATTTGTCGTGTAATGATATAAATAAATATATATATAGTCATTATCATAATCTTAATCATTATTCTTAGTCATCTATCATTTTACATTTTTCATCACGCTTCACCATAGTTCTATCCTTCATACATCATTATTTTTCTTTCTCTCTACCGATAGTTCATTCTTATGTTTTTTCGTTGTGTTGTCCTTTGTGTTGTGGTGTAGATTGTTCATGTATGGATTGTCCCATTAGTGTCATTTTTTGGCCAGTTCCATCTTTGGCTAAAGTTTTCTGAGTGTTTCACTCTAATACTATNAATATGAATACACAAAATTACACAAATAAATAATACTATGTATATATAGTATATATATATATATATATATATACATTAAAGTGCGTATCTGCAGAAAGAGAGAAAACTTAAGATTCCAATTTCAGAGTTTAAATATTTAACAATCATAGATGAAAAATAACTACTGGCTTATGCCACAACAATTCCACGCACCCTCTGCAATCAACAGGCACGTAAACAAGTATTTTTGTCTGATGATCGCAGAGAATGATCTAAAAACTTGTGGTAGCAGAAAAGAGTAGTTATTTGTCGTGTAATGATATAAATAAATATATATATATATAGTCATTATCATAATCTTAATCATTATTCTTAGTCATCTATCATTTTACATTTTTCATCACGCTTCACCATAGTTCTATCCTTCATACATCATTATTTTTCTTTCTCTCTACCGATAGTTCATTCTTATGTTTTTTCGTTGTGTTGTGCTTTGTGTTGTGGTGTAGATTGTTCATGTATGGATTGTCCCATTAGTGTCATTTTTTGGCCAGTTCCATCTTTGGCTAAAGTTTTCTGAGTGTTTCACTCTAATACTATCTATCTATCTATATATATATATATAAATGTGCGTATGTGTATGTGTGCGTGTCTCTGCCCCTGTGTAAATATTTGGGTTAATTTATATTTATGTATATGTTTACCTTATTAATACAGAGTATACCCTGATAAAAAGAAAGATGTACATTTTGCATTTCGGCAGATACATGGCAGTATATTAATCTACAAAAATATGACAATTTCTGGTAGCTGTATAGTAACATTGGATTTTCTCCAAAAGTTTCCAAACATATTTATGGAATATCACACACACACACACACACACACACACACACACATCAATAATCCATTATTAACTCTTGTAGAAGATCTCTTAAGTAGCACATGACAATGATCGAACTGGATTGACGTTACAAGAAACAGTCAGTCATTACGCAAGGAATGTGATTAGTTATGTTCATCATCATCATCATCATCATCATCATCGTCATCATCATCATCATCATCATCCTGTGCCGAGCCGATAGGCGTTGGCAATCATGCTCCTCCACATCTTTCTGTCTCCAGTAGCTTGAATGGTCTTACTATTCTTGTGTGTTCCCATTCATGATGTAAGATCATCCAGCATCTTCGTTCATTGTCGCCCTGGGCACCTTTTCCTGTTGATCCTTCCAGTTGTCACCAAGTTTTCCAGCCCTTCTCGTCTCATCACATGACCAAAGAATGTTTCCTGCCTTTTTCGCATGTTTCTGATGAGTGCTCTTTGCGTTTTTGCCTCCTTCATGACTTCAATGTTTGTTTTCTTTGCTGTCCATGGGATTCTTAACATTCTCCGAAGAAATCACATTTCTGTTGCTTCCAGTTTCTTTCTGATGTTGGCTGATATTGTCCATGCTTCGCTTGCATATAATAGTTACGTTACTCCTCCTTATACTACTTATCTATAAAAAAGTGTTTTCCTTGAAAACGAGATACAGTATTTTCATTAAATGACAACCAGGCCATTCATATGCCTTTAAAAATTAGAAATGGATTTATTGCAATAAGTTGTACCTATATTCATTTACTTTTTATTTATGGGAATTTCATCTTGCAAATTAGTTTTTTGAATTTCAATTTTTAATTTTTTTTTGTCGTCTCTCCTTGAAATTAATCCTACTGAATTTGTAGGTATCCTCTTCGCACTGCGGGTTGTGGAAGTTTCCGGCCTTCAATTGCGTGAATATTTTAAAGTCTAAGGACAACTGCTAACACTTTGCTTAACTACTTTTTAAATAATCTGGCAAAACTTCCATTTCTTTTCTGCACGGTTGTAAAAAATATGTTTGTGAAAACCAAGCTGATATTTCCCGAGGGTGATCGGGACAAAGAGCAGCGACTTTACTCCAAAACTATAAAATCATCAGGTGGGAAAGAAGGAAATATATATAAGGCTTATAGGCTTAATATAGGCTTAATATGTTTATGAATATGTTTAGGTATTCAAGTTAGTAAAAGAGTGTTTATTTTTCATAGCCATTGTAACGTTCGCACAATTACTTCATCAATTTTAAAGGAAAAGTTTTATTTTCTGCACAATTGTATAATATATGTCCGTTGATCTCAAGTTAATATTTTATAACTTGACCGACACGAAGAGCAGTGAGTTTTCTGTAATAAGCTATAAGACTGTAAGGCATGTAAGGACGTTTCTGTAAAATATTCCATAGGTTTATAAATATGTTTAGGTATTTCAGATAGTAAATGGGCGTGTACTTTGAATGGCAATAGTAAATTTCACTCAAAAGCAGTATCAATATCAGAAAATGTCTATTTTCTCCACCATTACGTAATGTTTGTTTGTTGATTTCAAGCTAATGTTTCATAATTTTGAGTCAGACATAGAGCAGTGACTTTTCTGTAAAACCATATAGAAACAAATCTTTGGAAATAGATTCATACTGTTGATAAGAGCTAACGTTTTTTGACCACAGGTATTTATATCTTGAGAAACATAAGTTCATTAAGGTCTTTTCAAATTGCTGTTATAAGAATATAATCTTTCTATCTAAAAGGTTTCTGTGCAGTTTCTGTATCATTTCTGTGCTATCCCCATTATTGTGAAAAGTAGCTATTCGCTATTATCAGTTATGCGGACTAAAATATATTTTTCCAAAGCTATCTCTGTTTATGTCAAGTATAAAATGTCTCAGTCCCTTGTCACTAGATGCTGACCACTTAGCCTACAATAGACAACAGGCAGGTTACTTTTAGACGAGACCTAAAATAACAACATTGGGTCCAATATTTTCACTTGGATTTCTGTTAAAAATGGAAATTGATTTTAAAACAGTATAAAATTTAAACATGTAATCATATTACTTAAATCTTGGTGGGTTTTGTTTTGTCTCCATTATTGTGCTTGGTCTTATGAGTTAATATTTTAAAGATAGGATAGATATGACTTTGGAAATATATCACACGACAATGACAATTGGAGCATAAGTACAAAAACAAGGTTTTTCTTTAAACAAAAATCTACAATACGTTGGTGTTTTACGAATTCATTGAATCAGGTGAACTTACTATGAGTAAAATCACAGTTTGGGGAGTCTTTTGTATATGAAAAATATTGAATTATTTATTGCAACTGATTTTATTGCAAGTTATAATGCTTGTGATCTCCCTTAAGTATCAACTCAAAATTCTCAAAAAGAAAGTTTCTCTTCAACAAACACCTTGTTCACATTTTGTTTTCACTTTCCCAGCTGAAACCAATAAACAGCAAATATATTTTTTCTCTGTCTAAAATGGATAAACTTTGTCCATATTTCTTAAATGTTTTCTTCAGTAATACAAAAGTTCGTTGCTGAACGTTTTAATTATTATCCAGGGTCCCTAGTCCTGTCAAATGTCAGCGAGAGTATTTTCAACAAAATTGAAGGTAATTTTTCTATTTTTATAGTTATTTACGATAGTCATTTCCTCAGTAATATAAAACTTCTTAGCTAGATTTGAATCTTTTATCATATTTTTAGGTCCTACTCCTGTCAAATATCAAAAACAGAGTTTTTGACCAAAATGAACAAATTTTTTCTTACAGTACTCAAATATAGTATCATGATTGTTGCTGTAAGGTTTTTCAATTCTTTGGCAAGTTAGACTATTTTAATTAGGAAAGAATATCCATGAGCACCACCTTTGGTCCAAATCTATGGCTTCATAACCCTATTGTTAAAGCTACTTGTAAACTGTGTTCTTGGTGATTGGCATCCTTCAAAGGATATTACCAATTTAACTCTGGAGGGTTAATCCTGTCATATGTTGACAATTGTTCTTGCTAATTAAGTTTACAATGCATGGCTCTTTTATTGCAGGTTATCCTACATCTTTATTTTAGCTACCCTTTCATCTGCTTTCCTTTTTCTACATTACATGCTCTACATCATACTTACTTGTCCATCTATCTACCTCTATTTCTATAGATACAGATATAGTTATAGTTACATATATACACACATATATATGTATATAGTTAAAGGCTGCTGCCTTTTCACTTGGGTCTTGCTATATCAATATCCCATATTATGTATGTAATGTACATAGAGCTCTATATTGGCATTTCCACAAATAGAAAATAATATCATTAAAGCGTCATAGAGTTGTGTAGATTTTGTAAAAATATTTAGTATCACTTGCTTCGTTTCAAGTGCTTCTAAATTGATCTGTAAACTAAGGTACAAATGTATGATACTCGTTCTCATTTTCTAAAGTGAAATTGTTGTGTATGAGGTGTTTCAAATCAAGCAGTCACTTGATAGCGAGCTTAACATAAACACAACAGTAAAGTGACTATGTATGCAGTTATTCTAGTTATCTACTGTAATAGCCACTGAAAATCACGACAGAGCTTATTAGTATGAATAAACAGCATATATATTGAGTCTAGATGAATCACAATCGTCAGCTGAACAAAAAAAATTCATTTTCTTTAGCTGACGATTGTCAAAACATGAAACTGACAGCTCTAAACTAAGTTCTGTTGATTTTTCTGTCTTCTACCATATGATACCTCTAATATTCTTATATTATTGAGTACTGTTGATAGTTGATAATTACCTCGATACTGGTATGATGTGATATAATATAATAAAATATAATATAATATAATATAATATAATATAATATAATATAATATAATATAATATAATATAATATAATATAATATAATATAATATAATATAATATAATACAATACAATATAATATAATATAATATAATATAATATAATATAATATAATATAATATAATATAATATAATATAATATAATATAATATAATATAATATAATATATTATAGTATAATATAATATAATATAATATAATATAATATAATATAATATAATATAATATAATATAATATAATATAATATAATATAATATAATATAATATAATATAATATAATATAATATAATATAATATAATATAATATAATATAATATAATATAATATAATATAATATAATATAATATAATATAATATAATATAATATAATATAATATAATATAATATAATATAATATAATATAATATAATATAATATAATATAATATAATATAATATAATATAATATAATATAATATAATATAATATAATATAATATAATATAATATAATATAATATAATATAATATAATATAATATAATATAATATAATATAATATAATATAATATAATATAATATAATATAATATAATATAATATAATATAATATAATATAATATAATATAATATAATATAATATAATATAATATAATATAATATAATATAATATAATATAATATAATATAATATAATATAATATAATATAATATAATATAATATAATATAATATAATATAATATAATATAATATAATATAATATAATATAATATAATATAATATAATATAATATAATATAATATAATATAATATAATATAATATAATATAATATAATATAATATAATATAATATAATATAATATAATATAATATAATATAATATAATATAATATAATATAATATAATATAATATAATATAATATAATATAATATAATATAATATAATATAATATAATATAATATAATATAATATAATATAATATAATATAATATAATATAATATAATATAATATAATATAATATAATATAATATAATATAATATAATATAATATAATATAATATAATATAATATAATATAATATAATATAATATAATATAATATAATATAATATAATATAATATAATATAATATAATATAATATAATATAATATAATATAATATAATATAATATAATATAATATAATATAATATAATATAATATAATATAATATAATATAATATAATATAATATAATATAATATAATATAATATAATATAATATAATATAATATAATATAATATAATATAATATAATATAATATAATATAATATAATATAATATAATATAATATAATATAATATAATATAATATAATATAATATAATATAATATAATATAATATAATATAATATAATATAATATAATATAATATAATATAATATAATATAATATAATATAATATAATATAATATAATATAATATAATATAATATAATATAATATAATATAATATAATATAATATAATATAATATAATATAATATAATATAATATAATATAATATAATATAATATAATATAATATAATATAATATAATATAATATAATATAATATAATATAATATAATATAATATAATATAATATAATATAATATAATATAATATAATATAATATAATATAATATAATATAATATAATATAATATAATATAATATAATATAATATAATATAATATAATATAATATAATATAATATAATATAATATAATATAATATAATATAATATAATATAATATAATATAATATAATATAATATAATATAATATAATATAATATAATATAATATAATATAATATAATATAATATAATATAATATAATATAATATAATATAATATAATATAATATAATATAATATAATATAATATAATATAATATAATATAATATAATATAATATAATATAATATAATATAATATAATATAATATAATATAATATAATATAATATAATATAATATAATATAATATAATATAATATAATATAATATAATATAATATAATATAATATAATATAATATAATATAATATAATATAATATAATATAATATAATATAATATAATATAATATAATATAATATAATATAATATAATATAATATAATATAATATAATATAATATAATATAATATAATATAATATAATATAATATAATATAATATAATATAATATAATATAATATAATATAATATAATATAATATAATATAATATAATATAATATAATATAATATAATATAATATAATATAATATAATATAATATAATATAATATAATATAATATAATATAATATAATATAATATAATATAATATAATATAATATAATATAATATAATATAATATAATATAATATAATATAATATAATATAATATAATATAATATAATATAATATAATATAATATAATATAATATAATATAATATAATATAATATAATATAATATAATATAATATAATATAATATAATATAATATAATATAATATAATATAATATAATATAATATAATATAATATAATATAATATAATATAATATAATATAATATAATATAATATAATATAATATAATATAATATAATATAATATAATATAATATAATATAATATAATATAATATAATATAATATAATATAATATAATATAATATAATATAATATAATATAATATAATATAATATAATATAATATAATATAATATAATATAATATAATATAATATAATATAATATAATATAATATAATATAATATAATATAATATAATATAATATAATATAATATAATATAATATAATATAATATAATATAATATAATATAATATAATATAATATAATATAATATAATNGCCCTTGATACGTGACTTATTCATACATGTACCAGATTATATTTAATTGGATACGATTGCACATATATACTTAACAAACAACCGTACATTTATAGCAGCAACAAAGCATACCAGCCTGATCTACCAGTATTCTGTGCTTCTATATACTGTGTTAGCTGCCTACATGTATAGCCTTCATATCAGACCGTTTAAAACGGGCTCCAGCCTGATCTACCAGTATTCTGTGCTTCTATATACTGTGTTAGCTGCCTACATGCATTAGAATTCTAATATCAGACCGTTTAAAACGGGCTCCAGCCTGATCTACCAGTATTCTGTGCTTCTATATACTGTGTTAGCTGCCTACATGTATAGTCTACATGCATCAGAATTCAAACATCAACCTTACTCAGCCGATCTCCAGCAAAGCCACCACCTAATGTTATGCTATGTAGCGTATACATTGTGTTTGATGTTTATAGCTATGATATGTAATGAACACATTGTTTTATCTACCTGTTGCTGTCATACATTCATATATAAGATTATAATGTCAACTAGGCAGCCACCTATTTGTATATAGAGCAACGACACAATGCTATGTACTTTGTACACTATGCTATTTGCTTTTAGCTACCATGCATTCGTGTATTGTGACTCTACATGTCATCTAAATTTATTCAAGGAGCAGCATAGCAACCACAGAGCTACGTACTTTGTACATTGTGCTGTCATTTTGTTGAAACCGTGCTGCATTTATGTGTAAGGTCAATAGCGTGACTGAGTTGACTAATCGCACAGCAATCATGATCCTGAAAACAGAGGATGGTAAGAACGTATTGCATGTACATGTATTTCTTTATATCCAGCCATACCCGTGATTTGCAACATAAAGTTAATGTCAAATAACAGCTCAAAACCGTCTTTATTCGTATTATTTTTAAAAGGCACAGACACTTGTTCACTACAACATTTCCAAAAGTACATGTAATGTATTCCGAGAAAACACCGATCAAAAGCAGAAGCAAGCACTGTTTATTAAAAGCAAAGCAATGCAAATAATTCTAATAAATTGAAATTGAATGCTTTTATATTCTAAGCTAATAAATAGCCATTTCATCCAACATTTCTCAGAAATTTGCAATTCCTTTCCTATTAGAGAAATAAAATCTATAAGTATAGTATTATGATGAGTAATAATCTGGCACAAACCGTTAGTGTTGATAACTTAATGCTAAAAACAATAAAACAGCTCCGAGAAATCGCCAAAACACATAAAATAAAAGGTGTCTTCAAATATAACAAAATGCAGCTAGCACAGGAAATCGCTAAGAAATATCGATACAAACCAATGACTGAATATGACAATATACAAGATTATCAAATTTTAGATGATACCTTACCAAATTCAAATGTATTAAATTATCAAAAATCATCTGATAAAGAACATTTTATAGAATATACTGCAGGCATACAATCCTATATAACTGTGGATGAAATCATTAATAATGAGTTTTCAAAGATAAAGTTTATATTAAATAACATCCGTAAGCCCTATAAATTTAGATTAAAGGTCATTGCATACCTAACTAAGCCAAATGACATTTTTCCAACCGAGTTTCCATTATATACAAGATATATTTATCCCTTATAATACAAAAATTGATGAACTTTTAAAAGCAGATCTTAAAAATCATTTAGAAAATTTGAAAACGCAAGCATCCGGTTGGACATTAGCATACTTTGAAAAATTTTATCTACATATCCCTTTAATTAACATTTCTCGAGGGGGAACTTATGTTAAATTACCTGAGGAAATTTTAAATAAGAAAGCAATTATAAACATTGATAATTCAAAAGAGAATGATAATAAATGTTTTCTATGGAGTGTCATTGCTGCAAAAATACCACCAGTTCAAAAGAATGCAGATAGAATTTCCAATTATAAACCATTTATGAATATCCTTAACACGTCATCATTAGAAACTAAATATCCTGTTCAATCCAGAGATCAGTGTATAACTAAATTTGAAAATGATAACGATCTCATCATAAACATTTATGCTCTTGCAGACAATGAAAATCCAAAATCGAAGATAGACTTACTCAGAAGGTCAGAGCGATTGATCCATTATTATAATCAACTTATTCAATATTCTGACCAGCTCTCTTCAACAAATAACCTGAATGATTCGGTTATCAAAGACCAATATAACAACCTAATTTTCAAACAACTAAATGATATTAACTCTAAAATAATCAACCTATTCATATATAAAGGACATTATACATTAATTAAAAGCTTGTCGCGACTGTTGTCTTCACAAACTAAACGTAATAACAACACAGATGGCCAATCAAAATGGCAGTTCCACTACNACTTATTCAATATTCTGACCAGCTCTCTTCAACAAATAACCTGAATGATTCGGTTATCAAAGACCAATATAACAACCTAATTTTCAAACAACTAAATGATATTAACTCTAAAATAATCAACCTATTCATATATAAAGGACATTATACATTAATTAAAAGCTTGTCGCGACTGTTGTCTTCACAAACTAAACGTAATAACAACACAGATGGCCAATCAAAATGGCAGTTCCACTACTGTCAGCGTTGTCTCTATAACACATCTTCAGCTAAGCGACTCATTTCCCATATACGCTATTGTATATCGCTCAACAAGCAAGCACATGCAATTCTCCCCACACCTAACTCGAAACTTTCATTTAAAACATCTGATTACAGATCCCAATTCCGTCATCCATTCACCATATATGCTGACTATGAAGTTGTCCAAGAACAATCAACAGATCTAGAAACGAGAAATGTAAAAACTCTCCACATTCCTTCTCAAGTTGGCTTTTATATCGTATCAGAATATTCTAAAAATGAATATTATTCATATACTGGAAGAGACGCTGACCATTATTTTGTAAATCAACTCATTAAACGCGTCATCACAGACAGCGACTCCATATACAACCAGTTTTATGAGAAGCGCATTTACACAGTACCAGACATTCCACAACAAATAATAAACGAAGCTAAATTTTGTCACATTTGTAGCAAGCCTTTCAATCACACAGACACAAAAGTTCGCGATCACAATCATTTTACAGGAGAATTTCGTGGCATAGCACATCAGATGTGTAACACCTTTGTTTCATCTCCACTATTCATTCCCATCTTCTTCCATAATTTCTCAGGATATGACTCACATCTTTTCATCAAGGCACTAGCCACACATCCAGCTGTTACAGCTGATGAAATAAAAGTAATTCCACTTACACAAGAAAGGTATATTTCCATCTCAGTAAGATTTAAGCTAGGCAAGCGAAAATATATAGATCTTCGATTCCTAGACTCATTTCGTTTCATGGCAAGTTCCTTAGACACCCTGTCATCATACCTAACTGAAACAAAGTATCTAAAACAAGAAATTGCTGACTCTGCACTGCTAACTCGCAAAGGTGTATTTCCTTACGAATACATTGATTCTTTTAACCGCTACAAGGAAACAGCACTTCCACCAAAAGATAAATTTTATTCCTCTCTGAACAACAAATCAATTTCAGATGATGACTATGCTTATGCACAAAAAGTCTGGCATCATTACAATATCCAAAACCTCCAAGAATATTCTGAATTGTATTTGAAAACAGACGTCCTACTGTTAGCTGATGTCTTCGAAAACTTTCGAAATCTATGCTTTAAAGTATATAACCTAGACCCAGTTTATTATTATACATCACCAGGCCTAGCTTGGGCAGCACTCTTGAAGAAAACCAATATTTATCTTGATCTCATATCAGATCAATATATCTTAGAATTCTTTGAACGTCAAGTCAGAGGAGGGATTTGTAATCCCATACATCGCTACGCAGAAGCAAACAACAAATATTTACCCAACTACGACAAGCAGAAACCTTCAACATTTATTAAGTATGTTGATGCTAACAATCTTTATGGCTATGCAATGATGCAAAAGCTTCCAACAGGGAACTTTAAATGGCTCTCCAGACCTGAAATTAATGACTTCATAAACAAATTTCTAGCAAATCAAATAGACCTAGGTGGTTCAATAGGTTATACTTTGGAAGTTGACATTTACTATCCGCCAGAGCTTCACGACTATC
Organism: Morbakka virulenta; assembly: GCA_003991215.1. NCBI lineage: Eukaryota > Metazoa > Cnidaria > Cubozoa > Carybdeida > Carukiidae > Morbakka > Morbakka virulenta. Next base: position 539,123 of record RDPX01000157.1, read on the forward strand.
ACAGTGACCTACCATTTCTCCCAGAACAACTAAATTTTCCTGATAAAACAACTAAGTTAACACCTAACCTGAACAATAAATTTAACTATGTTCTCAACGTCAAATTGCTTTATCAAGCATTGAAACATGGACTAAAATTGACCAATGTACACCGCATTATAACCTATTCTCAGTCAGCATGGATGAAGCCATATATAGACATGAATAGCAAATTAAGAGCAGAATGTAAAAATGAATTTGAGAAGAATTTCTTTAAGTTAATGAATAATTCTCCCTATGGTAAAACAATGGAAAATGTGCGTAGAAGAATTAATTTGAAACTCTGTAGAACTTCTGAATATATTCAAAAGCAAATGTCAAAACCAACTTATAAAAGTTATATTGAATTTTCTAAAGACTTTAGTGCTATTACTCTTGATCAAACAGATGTTTTCTTCAACAAACCTATTTATATAGGAGCTCAAATATTAGACATTTCTAAAACGTTAATGTACAAATTCCACTATGAATATATGAAGCCAAAATTTTCTGTACAAAAGCTATGTTATATGGATACTGATTCCTTTATTTATCACATCCAAGCAGAAGACTTCTATCAAAACATTCTACCTGCATTCCTTCTTGGTTTGATACCTCATGTTATTCGGAACCAAAAGCTTCCATCCAACCTAATATCAATAAGAAAGTTCCAGAATATTTTAAGGATGAAACAGGTGATCAAGAAATTTCACACTTTATTGCATTGAGACCTAAAATGTATGCATTCTACACTAACAATGACAAATCAAAGACAACTAAACATATCAAGGGAATTAAGAAATCTGTCCAGGAAACTGAGATAACATTTGATGACTTACATAAAGTGTTGACTACTAATGAATCACAAAATCGTACAATCACTAGATTTCATAATCAAAACCATAAAATCTACACAATTCAGGAGTCAAAAGTAGCACTTGATTCAAACGATAACGAAAGAGTGATCCTAAACGACCGTATTTCCACACTTCCATACGGACATTGGCGTTTAAAATCCAATTAAAGCTATAATTATTATAAGTATATGGATAAAAACAAACCAATCAACCTCAACGACGCAATCGAAGATTACAATCCAATCGAACAAAAGCCAATAGCATTCCCAGACAACCTTGATTCACTATTTGACCAATTTCAACCAGAAAACACAATTCCATACCGAGAACTTCCTAAAGGTGATTACAAGATTACTCGCGAAAGAATCTTCAAAACCAAAGACAAACGTGATTGTTTGATCTTGAATCTTACTTCAAAATCTGGAGAAATATTTAGTGTATACGCACCAGATCGTCTTCGTGAACAACTTATGATGCGACCAAACACATTTGAGTTCATTCGAAACCTTGGTCTAAAGACTTCTAAGATAACTGATAAGCAATATTTTGACTTTCAACTCGCTTAAATACATACCTAACTTTCAATTAAAGAGAAAGTAAATATAATGATATGGGTATGAAGAAACTCAAAGACATACTGAAAGAAGATAATGATGAAGAAGTTGTTGAATTTGTTCCGCTTGATTATATTAATAATGATATAAGTTTTCCTGAAGACTTAGATTCTAAATTTTAAGAAATTCGAAAAGAGAAAATTATTACCTTAAATAGACTTCCTATAGGTGATTATCAAATTATTAAGCTAACTCAACACGATTCTAATATTCTAATGATTCTTATTTCAAAGGATGATATAATATATGTTGTCATTACACCTCAAATACTGGAAAAACAAATTGAAAATTATATAGATGCTGATACATGTATTACTCACATTCGAAACCTTGGTATAAGGTTTTCAAATATCATAGGAAATCATTACTATAACATCAAGTTTGCTTAATAAACTAAATCTATAGTATAATTAAATGGAGAACAAACTAGAATGTGAAACTGTAGTCGGTAACAACGAATCAATACCATTTTCTGATGATTTAGAATCTCTGTATAAGAAACTCAAACCTCTAATTTTAGCCTATGAATTGCAATCATTAACATTTTCAGATGATTTAGAAGCTAGGTTTCCTAATTATAAAAATCAAACTATAATATCATATTCAGTTTTGCCAGATGATTATTACAGAATTATAAGTGATGACGTATATAAAGATGAGATATGTAAAGATGAGTATGATAATTATCAATTAGTATTGAATCTAATTAATAAGAAACTTGAGTATTTCCGCGTTCGTATACCTGAGACAATTAAGACTGAAATTATGTTTTACATTAATGAATATGGTTATAAATTTAAATTCATTAGAGTCAAAGGTACAAAAGTATCTGTAATTATAAGAGAAACATATTATGATGATCAAATAACTAATTTAGAGATATAAGATATATAAATATATGGAAGATAAGTTAATAGAAGCAATCAAAGATGTTTACGAAACGCTAGGTTCTGGATTTACTGAAACTATATATCAGAAAGCTTTGACACTTCGTTTACAAGAAGACTTTACAAACGTTCAAACTGAGAAATCAGTTCCAATTATCTATAAGAATCATGAAATAGCAGTCTTAAGAGCTGACATAGTTGTTGATAATCAATTCATTTTAGAGTTGAAAGCAACTACAACGAAACTATCCACTAAAGATGAATTACAACTTCAACGATATATGAAAATACTTAAAATTTCTAAAGGGATTTTGGTAAATTTTGGTAAAGATCTTGAACTTAAGGTTTATAAATAGTATGTATATAGATGGACGACGAATTATATAAAAAATACAAATATCTAAAGTATGAAATCATGGACAATTTTGGTTTTCACTATAAAATTGCTAAACGTTATTATTATTATATGATTCATTGCTATAAGTATGTTGATTCTCATGAGAGCTTTGATAATTTCTTCTGGCATATAACTAGAACTATATTCGCTGTGTTCGATATTTCCAAATTAAAGAATTATTAGATTCTAATAAGTATATAAGAAGATGGTTGACGAAAGCAACTACAACGAAACTATCTACTAAAGATGAATTACAACTTCAACGATATATGAAAATACTTGAAATTTATAAAGGGATTTTAGTAAATTTTGGTAAAGATCTTGAATTCAAGGTTTACAAATAGTATATAGATGGATAAAGTATTCAACAAACACAAATATTTGATGTATCGAATTATAAATGATTATTCGGTTAGACCTGATATCGCTAGAGATTATTTAGAACACTTAATTCACTGTTACATGTATTTTGAACCACAAGTAAAATTTGATGAATTTTTTAATGTTATCACTGATATTATAGTTGTTTTGTTTAACATTTCCTAATTAGAGACTTAAATCTAATAAGTATATAAGAAGATGGCAGATATTAATCAGATGATTGTAGAATTATATGAAAAGTTAGTTTTGAAACCTAATAAGAGTGAAGTAAAACCACGTAAAGTATCACTCAGACAATTCTTCATTTGGAGTTACGTAAAAGAAGGAATTTACCATGATATGACACCATTCGAACGTGGAAGCATAGATGACATTGCTAATTTAGCTGCACAGATTACTTTTAAGTTAGTAACACCCGAACAAAAGCAAATAATTGAAAAGCAATACAATACTATGACTGACGATCAGTTAGAACATCTCAAGAATTTATAAATATTTGAACAAAAGTGCTACTCCTTTCGAGGGGTAGCCATTTTTTGTTGCTATTTAATATATTAAAGTTATATTATTGCGCTTAAAGCCTAATTAAAGATTTAAATATTAATTATATAGTAATGGAAAATGGGAAAGTATGTATCACATGTAAAAATTATAAAAATTTAAATAATTTTCTTAAAGGAAACAGAGAATTAAAGAGTTGTCAAACATGTCGTGATCGTCGAAATGCTAATAGAAAATATTGTGAACATAATCGTCAACAACATCAATGCAAAGAGTGTAATGAATCTAATATTTGTGAACATTCAAGACAACGAAATCAATGTGTTAAATGTAATGGATCTCAAATATGTAAACATAAATTTCAAAAATCTCATTGTAGAGTTTGTTTAACAGGTGTATCTATATGTATGCATCATAAATTTAAACCTGAATGTATGCTATGTGATCCTGAAACATATTTATTTAATAGGGTTAAATGTAGAACTAGAGAATCATTAAGTTTAGATTCCGTTAAATCTATAAATGGAACAACATACATTGGTTGTTCTATCACCGAATTCAAACAACACATCGAAACTCAATTCAAACCTGATATGACATGGGAAAACTATGGAACTCTATGGCATATCGATCATAAGATTCCACTAAAATATAATAATCCAACTATAAATGAAGTTATCCAACGACTTCACTATACCAACACACAACCATTATATGCTTCAGAAAACCTAGCGAAAGGAAATCGTTACATATCATAACTTACTTCTCTAATGCATTATTAATCTTTCGAATAATCTGGTCTCTTTCAACCAAAGAAGTCTTAGTGAAAGCATCTGACTGTGATTTGCAACTCTAAAGATAATCTTGATAAGCTGCTAAAACTAATCGAAACTCTTCATCTGAAATATGACTATCTCGTAACCCCTCACTAAGGATTTCGTTAACGTTTCTTAAAGCACTACTAGCTAACAAGTATAATCTTTGATGCTTATCAATACGTTTCCTAACTAATTTTGACCAAATTCCAAACACTGTTCCAATAGCACCAAGAGTAACGTTGGTAATAGCTAGAGGCAATACAACCACAGGGTTTGACATCACACCTAGAGTGACTCCAGCCATAACTGTAGCAACGCTTCCAGATGCAATTGAAGTTCCATGCAAAGCATTGAAGAATCGTTTGTAATGTTTAGATAACTTTCTACGAGTATTCAAATCACGTTCTAATTTGTCGCGAATTCTATTAATTTCCTTCATACGAATACCATGTCCTCCGTTGGTTTTAGGAGGTTGAAAAGGGTTGTTTGGATCAACTTTGAAATCTACTAATTCAGGATACACAGGCGCAGATGGTTCAGTCATCATTATTATTATAATATAGATTAACTTGGAATTAGGTGTGACAGAACATTCTTAAATGTGTGAATTAACTGATCAATATCTTCAATTAAATTAGCATTGTTTACATCTTCTATAAGCTTATCGTAGTGAGTATAAACACTACAATTACTCTTCAATTTCATATCAGCTTTAGTAATCATTTCTTCTGCTACTTGTCGATTATTTTTCTGTTTTCCCATAATATTGCCTTGCATCGTAAACATAAGTATTTCCTCTTCAGTTGCTTTATTCTTTAGAATTTTCTCAGCTATATGTTTCATAGCAACAATGTAACCTATATCAATAATACTATCAATTTCTTTAATTTTAGATTTCAAAACAGCTTTAGCTTCGTTAAATACTTCTTGACGTCTATGATGTAGTACAATCAAGTTTTCTTTAAACTCTTCAAATTCAAATTGACCAGGTACTGGTTGTTCAATATTCATTCTTTCATCTAGGTATGTTTCTACGTCATCTACATCTTTACGGTTCTCAATGACCATATAATCGCTATAATACACCATATTTTCAATATCAATATTAGATTTAAGTGAAAATGTTTTATTGAAAGTAAGCAATTGTCTTGTTTTTCTACTAAATGTTAGATACATTATTATTTTGCTATTAGATTTTGAAAAGATTCATTAGGTATATATTCATTCGAGATAATTCTGTTTGAGACAATGCTTTGTTGTAAATCAGCAGTCCATAGAAATACATATTTGTAAACTGATCAAAATAGTTACCATTACCAATGCTGAATCGACCAATATCACCTGCTATGAACCTTCCTGTCAAAGTTGCAATAGATTTCTCGAATATACCGTTTAAATAGAATTCAGCAAAATTAGTATTTCTAACATATGTCCAAAGTACTAATTTATTCAATACATCATCCATTCTAGCACTAAAATCTTTTTGAATCCGACCTGTCGAAGATGTTGCATGATCAATATAGACCTTTTTGTCTGCAAATGGTAAATGAACACCAAGTCTATAAGTTCTATCATATGTTCCAAGTCCAGTTGACTTTACCCAATTAAATTGACTTTGAGCCTTAAATTCCTTAGATAATCCAATGAAGAAGAATGTAGTTGTTACTCCAGATTCACCACCAATATCAGTCACAGATACGTTTTCCTTATACATTTGATTAGATTCCCTAAATTCTAAGTAATACTGTTTCAATGTATTATTATATAAGAATTTGGGTTTATCTGTATCACCAGGTGCTGTCAAAGTTATCCCAGAAAATCCATCAGTAATTGAATCGACATTATTTGATGCATCAAATACCGTACTTTTAGGAGCAGGAACAAAAGTCATTACAAGTCCATCTGTAATTGGAATTCCTGGCAAAGTCATTGAAATGTCATGTATTGCTTTAGGAACTAGCGGTTCAACTGCTTCGTCAACATATTGTTTTGTCGTCG
>RDPX01000157.1:550521-566546 GCA_003991215.1 Morbakka virulenta
GAGCATTATCCATTATTATAATTGACTTAGATTTAATCTAACCTTTAATAATAATGTCACAACGTCCAAATATTTACAAGCTAATTCCAAAGAAGTATCTAAAAGATAAATATAATAATCCAAACAAATATACACCCAAACATCCTGCTAGAATAGTTTTCGTAGGTTCGTCTGGAAGTGGTAAAACGTCAAGCTTGATATGGATGATTGATGAAGCTAAAAATTTTCATAAAATTTACCTTTACGCGAAGAAACTAGATGAACCATTATATCAATGGCTTATAGACGAATGGGAGAGAAAATCTAACAAACTTGATCAAAGTTTAATCGATTATTCTAATTCAGTCGACGATATTGTTCATGTTGATTCAATTGATGATTCAATTCAAAACCTTATAATCCCAGACGATTTGATAGCAGAGAAAGATCTATCTAAAGTTTCAGAACTATTCATTCGTTCAAGAAAACAGAACTGTACACTTTGCTTCTTAACACAACGTTATCATGCTGTTCCTTCTGACGTCAGAATCAACTCAAATTACTTCATTTTCATGCCTGGAATTCGTGGTCGAGACTTAATCAACATCAGTACTGATCAATCAGGTTCGTTCGATTCTGAAACTTTCAAAGACATGTATAGGAAAGCTACTAAAGATGGTGAAAGCTTTCTACTAGTAGATAATGTAACTTCAGATCCTAAGATGATGTTTCGCAAGAATTTCCGTAATTTAATTAACTAAACTTCAACACTTCTCTAACTTTCTGTCTCTGTTTGATATTATTCTTAAAATATAATAAATTTTGAATTACATCAAACTTAAAATGCTCGCAAATTACATCGATTACTAATTGATATTTGTATGATTTGTTAGTTCCTATTACAGAATAGAAAGCATTTAGATTGTATAGAATTGTCTCCTTCATCGCAATAATTTGAAAAGTAACATCAGGTAATAATTTATTATTTAAGATATGCCAAATATAGACTAAGTGTTTACGTTGATTATAGTTACAAACTTTGTAAATTGAATCCTTAGAATAATCGGTTAACTTCTCACGAATTGATTGAATTTCGTTTAAATCTGGTTTATTCTTCTCTTGACAAAGTATTCGGTTGAATAGTTCTCCATAATGATATTTGCGTTTATAGCGTTGTGTAAATGTATAACACTTCCTTTCAGAAAACAGTATAGGACATACTTGCTCAGATTCATCTATTTTAGCATTATCAATCTTCTGCTGTTTACGAAGCTTTTGAAAATTTAAAATGTCTTCCATATATATAGATTAATCTAACGTTTAAATAATAATGTCTAGAAAGATCGATTATGAATTGAAAGCTAGATCACAAATGGTGAGAAGAGACTTAAATAAACAAAATGCTATTGTTGATGCAATACGACAAGGAAGAATTGTTAAAGCTGAGATATTGAGTGGAACTGAATTAGTTCCAAGAGATCCTATTCAACAAGCGTTAGTTACTCAACAAGCTGAAAAGCAAGTTGTTAAAGAACGTAAAGATACAAAAGTTAATCAAGAAATGGTTAAAGAGTTGCAAAATATTGCTAAGAAACGCTATCCAGGTTTAAACTTAAATATTATTGGCGATACAAATTTTCTAAAATTAAACCGAATAAGTGGTGAACCTATAGTTTATGAAGAAGAAGCTGAAGAAGAAGCTGAAGAAGAAGCTGTAGAAGAAGCTGAAGAAGAAGCTGAAGAAGAAGCTGAAGAAGAAGCTGAAGAATCTGAAGATGATGATGTAGAATATCCTGAACAACCTAAACTAGCTATAATTGGTAAAATATTTTATGTTACCGAACAATTATATACTAAAAATGTTATAGACAAAACAGCTAATATTAAAGCTTTAGAAGATCATCTTAATAGAATAAATTTAGATAAGTTAGAATATTATAAAAGACTAACATCAGGACGAGGAGGTCATTTTATTAATAAGGATGATCATTTACCTAACCTTAGAAATTATGAAAAGTACATAGCGTATGTTGAGCAACGACTACATCAGTTACAACGAGGTTCAGGAATTATGACAACATTATCAGATTTACAGGAAAGGTTAAAATTGTTAATTGGTTCTATTGAATCTGGAAATGGAAGCAAAGCGATTAAGAATGAATTAGCTGATATTCTACATTACTTATATAAGAATAAGAAACTAAACAAATCTGTCTATAAAAACTTAATGAATCTAACTGTGTAATAATAATGAACTCTATTGTCTTGAATACTGCTAATGCTAAAACATCCGAAAATCATAGACTTCGATTAAACTTAACAACCGACTTAAAATTAGAGAATAATTTAATATCGCTTTCACACTGTTCTATCTATTATACTTGGAAGAATTTCAAAGCTAAATATGGTAATACAAAACTTTTCTATAAACATGTTCCAACAAATACAGGAGCTGACGTAAATATTCCTGATGGTTCATACTCTGTTAAAGACTTAAATAATTTTATTCATCACATCATGACAATAGGGAATCACGTCAATAGTGATGGTACATTTGGAATTAATTTATATGCTAATCCTGTTTATAATAGAATCACTTTAACGGTATCGGCAGATTTTATAGTTAATATAGGTGTTGGATTAAGAGAAACTTTAGGATTTGATTCAAGTCAAACTAATATAACAAATACAGAAGTAAACGGAAATTTAGTTCCAAAATTAGAACGAGTTGATACAGTACTTGTTCACTGTAATTTAGTTGATAATCGTGTTACATATGATTCAAGTATTTTGTATGCTTTCGTTCCAAATGCTTCATTTAGGAGTTTACTTTCAATTAGTCCTAATTATCCTCTAAATCGTTACTGTAGAAATGCAACTTTTAGTTCTATAGAAATATACTTTACGGATCAAGATGGAAGAGCATTGGATGTTGAAGATCGTATGCTAGTGGAATTACAAATAATGGATAATTAATCTAATACATTTATAATTATGCGACAAACAATATACGTTCCGAGTCATGGATATGTAACACAAGATAATGAATTTGAATATGTTGGAAATGGTATTTTCGGTGATGCTATGAATTTTATTAAAGACTTGGTTACAAGTAAAGCAGCTAAAGATATTGCTGTTGAAGCTGGGAAGAGCTTTGCTTCTACTGCTGGTAAGAAAGTTGGTGAGAAGGCTGCTGACAAATTAGTAAACAAAGTATTTAGTGACAAGAAACCTACTGTTACAATAGACAAACCTAAAGTTACAATGGACAAACCTAACGTTAGTCCTCAAGTTAAAGTTGATTCCAAAGTTAAGTCTAAAATTACACCGAAAAGATCTAAAGATTTACTTTCACGAATTTATGGTGATGGTCTATTTCGTCAATCAGGTAAAGGTTTACGAAAACTATAAATCTAAACTATGATAATAATGGATAGTCTGGAAATTTATTCGCTTTTCAATGATCAGAAAATGTTTAAGAATTATAGTAAGAAAGATTTAGTACGCATCTATACCCAACGAAATGAATTTGGTACCGGGAGGATTAATTATGATTAAATTAATTGATTATTCTGATGGATTTATACTCGTTGAAGGTTATATTTCAGATACAAATGGAACTGCTCTTGCTGATGGTGACCATGTTTCAATTCAAAATGGTGTGAATTCATTGTTCAAAAGTGTCAAGGTTTCGTTTAACAATAATGAAGTTGAACACAATCGTCATCCTATGATTAGCACAACATGGTTAAATTTACTTGAATATTCACCTGATTATGCTATTTCAAACGCTGTTCAATATGGTTTTGTTAAGGATCAAGTCTTAAATGGTTATGATTTTGATGAACGAGTTGCTACAGTTGGTCAAAATATTCCTATCGCTGCAGGAGCTAATGTTAACCTAGAATCTACTCACACTCAGAGAAACGATGTTGTAAGACTTAAGGCTAAAATTGGAGGTGCTGACATTGATCATGTAACAGATGCAGCTGGAACACTTCCAGCTCGATTTACTTTTCGATATGTAGTTCCACTTAAATACATTTCTCAATTCTTTAGACGACTAACTTTTCCAATAATTAACCAACTTGTTGAATTTGAAATGGATATCAATAGTGTAAATTCAATTTATAGAGTAGGTGGACAACCTTGTGAGACTAAACTAACAAATGCTGAACTAATCGTTCCTGAAGTAGTTCTACCAACGGATGATAGTGCTAAACTATTCAAGCAAATAGGTTCTGGAAATTTCGTGAAAACTATTGAATGGGATTCCATAGATTATAATATTTCTGAGGAAGACAAAGCAGCAAACAATCAATTTCAGGAACTCATAGGAACAAATCTAGTAGGTATTCGTAAAATCATGTTCATGGTTCATAATCATGTTAACGAACAAGCATGGGTGCAAACCGGAAGTAATATTGCAGTTAGAGACTTTAATGTTGAAATTGATTCTAAAGACTTATTTAACATGAGTGTTTCCACAGATCAAGAAGCATATAGACTTCTGTCAGATAATTTCAATTCACAGAGCAAAGATGTAAATACTGGTTCTCTGCTTCCTTACAGTTACTGGATTGATAAATCAAGACTGTATGTGATTGATCTTAGTCGTCAAGAAGTTTTCGAGGAAAATGCTAATCCTGCTCAAACCATAAGACTTCGTGGAATACCTAGTGTTGCTGGAAGACTTATTATACTTCTATCAAGGAATCGAACTACCCGTATTGATATGGCTAATCCACAAAACACTAAGACAATCTAATTATCTTGTAATAATGACTGAGTACAAAAGCGTTCATTTTATGTTAAGTGATAGTCAGCTTACTAAAGTTCGAAGTGCAATTAGAAATGGTACTGATACAGTTATTCAAGTTGGTACAAAACACATTGCTGAAGGAAATGGTAATGTGGTACTAAACTTAACTGATACACAAGTAAGTAAGATCAAAAAGCTTACTGGTGACAAACAAACTAGACTAAATCTAAGTATGACACAACTAAAGACTGTGGGAAAGGTTGTGAAAATGAGTCCTAGTGAATTAGAGGCTAAATATGGCAAGGACACTTCATCTCCAATTGAAGAAGGTGCTGTTGCAAATCCTAAGACAAGTAAGCGAAAAGATATTTCTGATAAAGTAAAGGAAGTTAGTCTTGCAGTTACGCCTATTGAAAAAGCTAAAATCAACACTGAAATTGTTAGGCTTATGAGCTTATTTGACTTCGATGAAAGTAAGGTTCCTGTTAAAGATGAACAATCTGGGGAAGGAATCGGGGCTATTTTCAAATTAGCATTACCGTTTGTTAAGAAGGTGCTACCAAAAGTTTTAGGAACACTAGGGCTTGCGGCTGCTACAGGAGCCGTTTCTGGGGCTACTCACAAAGCTACATCTGGACGTGGAATTCATCGAACTGGAGGGAAAATTAAACTAGGTAGAAATGACTTAGAAAAGCTAATGGAATTAGGTAATGCTTGTGAATGTCAGAAAANACAACCTTGTGAGACTAAACTAACAAATGCTGAACTAATCGTTCCTGAAGTAGTTCTACCAACGGATGATAGTGCTAAACTATTCAAGCAAATAGGTTCTGGAAATTTCGTGAAAACTATTGAATGGGATTCCATAGATTATAATATTTCTGAGGAAGACAAAGCAGCAAACAATCAATTTCAGGAACTCATAGGAACAAATCTAGTAGGTATTCGTAAAATCATGTTCATGGTTCATAATCATGTTAACGAACAAGCATGGGTGCAAACCGGAAGTAATATTGCAGTTAGAGACTTTAATGTTGAAATTGATTCTAAAGACTTATTTAACATGAGTGTTTCCACAGATCAAGAAGCATATAGACTTCTGTCAGATAATTTCAATTCACAGAGCAAAGATGTAAATACTGGTTCTCTGCTTCCTTACAGTTACTGGATTGATAAATCAAGACTGTATGTGATTGATCTTAGTCGTCAAGAAGTTTTCGAGGAAAATGCTAATCCTGCTCAAACCATAAGACTTCGTGGAATACCTAGTGTTGCTGGAAGACTTATTATACTTCTATCAAGGAATCGAACTACCCGTATTGATATGGCTAATCCACAAAACACTAAGACAATCTAATTATCTTGTAATAATGACTGAGTACAAAAGCGTTCATTTTATGTTAAGTGATAGTCAGCTTACTAAAGTTCGAAGTGCAATTAGAAATGGTACTGATACAGTTATTCAAGTTGGTACAAAACACATTGCTGAAGGAAATGGTAATGTGGTACTAAACTTAACTGATACACAAGTAAGTAAGATCAAAAAGCTTACTGGTGACAAACAAACTAGACTAAATCTAAGTATGACACAACTAAAGACTGTGGGAAAGGTTGTGAAAATGAGTCCTAGTGAATTAGAGGCTAAATATGGCAAGGACACTTCACCTCCAATTGAAGAAGGTGCTGTTGCAAATCCTAAGACAAGTAAGCGAAAAGATATTTCTGATAAAGTAAAGGAAGTTAGTCTTGCAGTTACGCCTATTGAAAAAGCTAAAATCAACACTGAAATTGTTAGGCTTATGAGCTTATTTGACTTCGATGAAAGTAAGGTTCCTGTTAAAGATGAACAATCTGGGGAAGGAATCGGGGCTATTTTCAAATTAGCATTACCGTTTGTTAAGAAGGTGCTACCAAAAGTTTTAGGAACACTAGGGCTTGCGGCTGCTACAGGAGCCGTTTCTGGGGCTACTCACAAAGCTACATCTGGACGTGGAATTCATCGAACTGGAGGGAAAATTAAACTAGGTAGAAATGACTTAGAAAAGCTAATGGAATTAGGTAATGCTTGTGAATGTCAGAAAATTATGAAGCCTGGATTTGTGACTAGGATGAATGAAAGCATCAAGAAACAACGAGGCGGATTCATCTCGGCTTTGCTTGGGGGTCTTGCGGCAAGTTTACCTCCTTCATTGATTGGATCGGGTATTAAGCGTGCTTCAGGACTCAAACGAGCGGGTAGTAAAGATTGACTAGTGAAGGGATTAAGTAACTTTGACATTGATAAGTATTTTGGAAAGAAGGTTGCTTTCCCAAAGGATAAGTTAAAAGGGAAAATCAAGCCAGGTGAAATATATGTAGTAAACTTAGATGACTCTGATAAGCCTGGAACTCACTGGGTTGCGATTAAGAATATTAATGGTTGCTCTCTTTGCTTTGATAGTTATGGTATGGCACCAACAGATGAAGTTATAAACTTTGCTAATGAAAGCAAGTTCGAGGTAATTTGGAATACATATAGAATTCAAACATTTGAAAGCACATTGTGCGGTGTATATTGTCTTGACTTCTTGAAGAGTGTCTCTGATTACAAAAGTTATAATGATTGGTTACTCAATTATAGTCCTAATGACTTTAAGGGAAATGATGAAATTGTTATGAAACGATTAGGCTTGTAGTAGATTCCTAGTAATTCTTTCATTTTCAGGTATAACTTCAGCTCTCTTCTGCTCAAGCCATTGTATTGCTAATTCTCTTGCGTTAGGATATTTGTTGCAACTAAATGTTTTACGGTATCTGCAATCATTATAATTAAATTCTTCACTATATCTATTTCTTTGATTACAATAATTTATGTTTCTAATACCAGTTATGTTAAATCTATTTCTCTGATTTCGATTTTGTAAAGATAATGTTGCAATTCTCAAATTATTTCTTCGGTTATCCAAGCCATCACCATTAATATGATCAACTGTAAATTCATTGCTAGGTATATGATTCATTAACAGATTATGAACAAATATCATATTACTTCTTACATAGTATACATCTCTTTGTGAACTCGTAGCTGAACACCAAACTCTCGATCTAATAAGATCTAAATCTCCCTTATCAAACTTCATATGTTGATGTTGAGTTAAGCAGACTTCAAAATGTTGTCCCATGTCATAAATCATATTTTGATATTTAACTGATTGTCTAAATTTAATTGAACACATTGAAGAAACGCTTCTCCATAGGTTGAATGTGAGCTATAATGCTTTATTCGTTTGATTTCTAATTCATAAAATTTTCTATAACGAATATTTCCAACATAATGATAAATTGTTTCTGGATATAGCTTCAAAATTTCTTGTTCATCAAGTTGTTGACACCGGCGACAGGTGGGGTTCCACATCTATACTAATATATTTCATTTCTCTAAAAGGATTATTAATCTAAACTAATTATAATGAAGACTGCATACTGTGTCAAATGTCGTTCAAAACAAACATGGAAGAATAAGCCTCAGCTGGGGAAAACTAAACGTAATACATATGCTTTAGCTGGTAGATGTGGAAAATGTAATACAAAAATGGTTCGTATGGTCAGTAAAAATGATGTCCAAAATGGATCTGGACTGCTTTCAAATTTGATAGGAAAACCAATACCTGTGCTTTCGAAAATACCTTTACTTAACATTCTGTTTTAGTCTAGCTAAGTATCCGAAATGACCTTGCTTTCGCTCCTATCGGACGATGTTAGTCAAAACCAAAGTAGTGAAGTTAGTTTAAATCTAATGTACTAATAATGAAACAAGCTCCAGTAATTACAAACTTTAGCGATCATATTCAGCGAGTCAAGCAACTTCTAAAAGATAACTATAACGTTTGTATAACCTTAGATAATCAGGAAAATGTAGTTGTTGAAAAACACAAAACTAAAAGTAAGCTTAAGATAATAGTTTCTCAGACGATTCAAAAGATGTTTCCAGGAATTGCAGATATATACAAACAATTAATGTTATATTTAATATTTTTTCTATAAAAGATTTGTTATGTATATATAAATAAATGAGAATAGACATATATATGATAAGTTAGTAAAAAATACCAAGTTTGATGAAAACAAAACTTTTGAAGACTATAAGATTGATTTTATAAAATATTTTGAAGATAATATCCAATTAAGTAACGATGCTAAGATAATTTATGACACAATAGTTCTAAAATATGAATGTTCAAAGTTACCTTATTTTATAGATAATATAATTACAAAATTCAGTATTACTACTTGTAATAAATATAGTAATACAGATTTTATTTTAAGATGGGAGGACTATTTATTTATACAAAAAGCTTTAATTAATAATTTAAATGAAAAAATTATTAGAGCATATAATTTATTGACTATTTCACAATTATATCAATTTTGTCAAGATAAAGTAGAGTTAAAATACAAGGAACAATATGAAAAAGAATTAAAAATAGAACGTGAAAAAGAGAAATATAGAAATTCAAAAATTACAATACCAGTTTATTTTAGAGATGATCCCAATGCAACTCGTATAGAAATTCCATATGAAAATTTACAACTTTTAAAATCTCCACGTTTACAATCGATTTCTTAAATAAATATTCTTATCTATACCTAAAATTAATACTTTGTTACCCGCCTTGTGCGGGTTCCTTTTTTTAGTCGGAAATTTATTCACAGCGAGCGAAGCGAAGCTCTTATCAAGCGAACATCTTATCAGTTTATTAGAAAGTTGTTAACAAAGTTGCTTAGGTACACTAGGAAGTATTAGCACATAGTGTTATTATTCCTTTAAATAAACAAGTTGAAAGTCAAAATACTGTCTCTGAGTAGATTTTGAAACTCTTAATCCCAGGTTGCGAAGGTAATGAAATGTATGGGGTTCTTTTATAATTTCTTCGCGAAGTTTGTTAGGTATATATACGCTGAATGCTTCACCATCTCTATGAGTAATATTAAATATATAAAAATCACGCCCATTTTTGGATCGGGATGTTCCTTGATGAGTAATTTTGTAGTCACCCAGAGGAAGATTACTGAATGGAATTATTTCGTTTGGTTTATATTGTTCAAATAATAAATCGAGCTTTTTAGAAAAGTGTTCTAGTTGTTGTGTTGTCATTCTTCTATACTATATTAATCTTTATCTTAAATTCAAATTACTTTCTTAAATATTGAAAAATTAAACACATCGAGCGAATGCGAGCTAGTTATCAGTTTATTATAAAGTTGTTAAAATTGTGTACAAAACTTATGTATTTGCTTTTAAATATTTTTAGAGTAGAATTTACATTATTAAGGGGCGGACTTATTGTGTAATAAAAGTATGAATTCTTTTGAAATTAAGAATTAAAACAGGGAGAATTAATGATTGGAATATTCGTTAGAGGTGAGGGAGTTGCATGTTTTTTGGTGGCGTGAAAAAGGGGGTAAAAGAGGTAGAATTCGGGCATTTTAGAGAGTCATGGCGATTTTGGTAACACATTATGTGTGTTAGTGTGTCAACTGCACTATTGCATCTACTGATATGATATGATATGATATGATATTATATTATACTATATTATATTATATTATATTATATTATATTATATTATATTATATTATATTATATTATATTATATTATATTATATTATATTATATTATATTATATTATATTATATTATATTATATTATAGTATATTATATTATATTATATTATATTATATTATATTATATTATATTATATTATATTATATTATATTATATTATATTATATTATATTATATTATATTATATTATATTATATTATATTATATTATATTATATTATATTATATTATATTATATTATATTATATTATATTATATTATATTATATTATATTATATTATATTATATTATATTATATTATATTATATTATATTATATTATATTATATTATATTATATTATTTTTGGATAATAAAAACTTGCTCATCTATTAAACGATCATGTATATTGTTACCTAAGGGTTAGAATATGTTTAGATATTCAAGTTACCTAAAGGGTATGAACTTTCAATAAGCATGGTAGGTGGTACCCAATATCAGCATTTGTGATGTAAGAAAATTTCTCTTTTCTGTACAATGACATAATATATGTTCGTTGATCTTAAGCCAATGTTTCGTAACGTTGACTGGAACAACGTGCAGCGGCCTCTCTGTAAAACCATATAGAAACAAATCTTTGGAAACAGATTCATATTGTTGATAAGATCTCACGTTTTTTGACCACAGGTATTTATATTTTGAGAAACATAAGTTCATTAAGGTCATTTCAAATTGCTGTTGTGAGAACATAATCATTGTATCTAACACGTGTTGTTGTTTTAAGAATAGATGTCATCGATTTCTCTTTACCAATGCAAGTAACTTAATATGGCAGTCAAGCCTTCCATAGTCAACCAAAGGTTTGACTTCATATAATTGAAATGTATGGGAAATAGATCTTTAACAACAATCAGTCATCTATGAGTGGTGATAGTTCTTCAACTGCATGATCAATAAATAGGACATACAAATTGACTTGGAAATATTCTCCTTCGATTGATCACTAAAATGACCTGCGTTTAGACATTGATGTTGAAAGGTCACTGCACTGGGCTGATTTAAAATCTGATGGCTTCTGCTGTGTTTCCAATCCTTATCTACACTTTTTTTCCAAATCCCATCTGTTTTCGCATCTCCAATGCACTTATTTACAAGGTTGACATTTTCATATGTCAATATAGCAAATCTATACACCTTACTTCCAACTGGAGTATCTTAATGGCATTTTTCTTTGCTTTAAGCGTCATTTTTTATAGTATTTTTTCCCAATAACTAGGCCCAGACAATGCCTTTCAGAGGGAATTGGTTGTTGCATTGAGGAAGTTCTTAGCCGGATCCCCTTCCTTCCTGCAGCCAATGGCTTTTTCCTTGGAAAGTTTCCCCATCAAGTCTTTTTGCCCACTCGGAGAATCGAACCTGGAGCCTCTTGGTTACAGTTTATTTGCGCTAAGCACTAAGCCACGGCTCCTCAGGTGTACCTTAATGACTCTCGTAGTTAAATTAGGAATGTACTGTCCAACAACAACAAGGGCGTCGATAATCTTGGGTCTTCAGGGATTCAAGATATGATTTAGTATTACTTTGGCGCTGACTCGGCGTTACTGTAAACTACTATGACTTCCAGTGCTTCCAACACAGGAAGTATTAAAATTAAATATTTGCTATCAAAGCTAATAGTGTTTTTACCCTGAAGCTCTATTGCATTGGAACAAAATAGTCACTGTTATTTTGTTTAAAAAACTGGTTATTTTGACAACAGACTTTATATTTGTTATCTTTCTTCGAGAGGGACTCGGTGAAATCTGAATTTGCTTTTCTCTAGGTGGTTCAATGGTCAGCTCCCCTTTGTATGCGAAGTGTACAAAATAAAGTCCGAAATTCACCAACATTTAACACTCATTCCTTGCTTTTGATGCAATTTCCTCACTGCAACCGGTCACTGGGTGACCATAACAATCTGCTTGTTATTGCAGGTATGAAGCTTTACAGAGTGGTGATATTGAGAAGCTTATTGAAGAACGCAAACTTGCTGATGAACGTCAACACATTTAACGTCACCAGGAAACCCACCCGGCAAGTGGGCATGGTATTCGAAAGAGAATGAGAAAGCATCTCATTGGCTATTACGCGAAGGAATGTCTGTAGCTCTTTAAGTCTTACTGTGAAGTATGGCAGGAACAAACCAAAGGACAGATAGCCAAAAGTAGTTTCATCATTTACCCCATACTAAGCAATTATTTTAACTCTAGGAGTCAAGTGAAGTTAGTAGATAAGCAATCCAAAGTTTGTGGTTCGTACATATGGATAATGGCGTATTAGTGTCACCTGACCCAATTTGTCAATATCGGCCTGTTCTGGAACTCAGGTTATTTGGTTTAGTAAAATACAAGAAGAATAACTCTCTGAATAAAACAAGCATGTAAATACAAACTCAGTTTATTTTACCTAAGAAACGAAGACATGCATTTTCAAAGAAACTGGAACATTTTGCCAAAATTTTCTGTTTAAACAATCCATGTTCACTAGGTATTATCATACACTGTCATAAAGTGAGTCCAAGGCATCTTTCATAAGGATTTAAATGGTGTATGGTTCTTCACAAACAGGAAAAACGTAATAAGAAAAAGACTGTTGGATTATTCAACTGTTTCCATTTCAAACTGAATACATTTAGACACTCCTAAACGTCAGATTCACTTTAAATATTACTTCGGAATCTAAAAGGTGTTTTTGTTAGCAGACATTAGTGCCAATAAAGAGCTTATATACTTATATAAGATCTTTATTGGCATAAATATTTCCTTCCTGATATCAGGGATAAATTTATCACACAGAAACAAAATAGGTGGTAGCACAGAGGATTTTTACTTAGTGCAGTTTAATGCATTTTGTCGTATCGCAATTAAGTTACCAGACCCTTATTTCGTTTTCCACTGGTACTCCTGTTTTCCTAAATTTGGAGTTACTTGATTACTGACAACAACGAAAGTTGAAACTAATTTTTCTCACATCGTTTCCGTCAGCTGAGAATGAGACCGGACCATGGAATCAGTAGCTTGTTTTGCAAATGTGCAACTGAAACTGTCCTATTGATCAATCAACGACCCCTATACCGTTGCTTAATACTTTAGCCTACCAATTCATATGTCACTGACTCTATCTCTGGCCTTTCATTCATTCTTTAAATTTTCCTCGTCTACATAACTTCCACCAGTTGTGACCTGAACCAGGGCGCAGACACGTTGTGGTCTGGTTTCTTATATGTGCAACTTTCCTATAGGCGACACTAAGCCACGCCTACCTTACCTCTTTCTCCATATTTTATCCTTGCTATTAATATCTCTCTTTCACTCGCCTCTCTTTCGCTCTTTGAATTCTTGCATCAGATAAGAACTGAAACCTTTCTTATGCTGTGCTTTCCTTGTAGTGCAACTGCAACAGAGCAATCCATTATGCCACGCCTCCCTTACCACTTTCTCGATATTTTATCCCAGCCATTCATATCTCTCTTTACCTTGCCTTTCTTTCAATCTCCTAATTGTAACGAATAAAATTCTTGCCCCATGTGAGAACTGAACCAGGTACCCTATGGTTTGCCTTCTTTGTAGTGCAACTGCAATGGTTCTATCTATTATGCCACGCCTTCCTTACCTCTTTTTTGATACCTGATCCTAGCCATTAATCTCTTTCAATCTTTCAGTTATCGTCGAAATTCTTGCATCAGGTAAGACCTGAACCTGGGTCCCCATACTTTGCCTTGCTTGTAGATAAACTGCAATGGTCCTATCCATTGTGCCACCCCTTCCTTGTCTCTTTCTGGATATTTTATTCTGGCCATTCATCGCCTCTATTTCAATCTTTTTTTCAGTCTTTTTTTCTTTTTATACTAGCCACGCGTATCTATCTCCTTTTCGCTTCTCTATCAACCTTTAAATGTCCTCATATTGCCTGACTCAGCTCAACTTAACACCGGGACCCCGGGCTTTTCTTTGCTTTTAGTGCAATTGCATCTCTCCTATCCACTGCACCACGCCTCCCTTATCCCTTTCCCGATATTTTGTACCAGCTATTCATGTCTTTCTAATCTCTGTCTGTCTTTCAATCTTTCAATGTTGTTTACATTGCATTAACCGACTGAGAACTGAACCCGGAAACCTGGAATTTTTTTTTCTTTTAGTACAATTGCATCCCTTCTGTCCACTACATCAATTCTCTCTTATGTCTTTCTCAATAGTTTATACTAGCCACTCATATTTTTCAACATTTTAGCCCCTCTTTAAATCTTTCAATGTTGTTAAAATGCATGAACCAGCTGAGAATTGAACAAAGGACCCTTGACATTTTTTTGCTTTCAGTGCAATAGCATCTCCCCTATTCACTGCACCACTAGTCTCTTACCTCTTTCTGGATATTTTATACTGGTCATTCATATTCCTCTCATTTCTGCCTCTCTTTCCTTCTTTCAATGCTATTTACATTGCATGAACCAGCAGAGAACTAAACCTGGGTACCTGGACATTTCTTTGATTTTAATGGAATTGTATCCAATCTGACCACTGTACCACGCCTTCCTTACTTCTTTCTGGATTATTAGTACTAGTTACACATATCTTTCATAATCTGAGCCTCTCTTCCAATCTTTTAAATTTGTTTACATTGCATGAACCAGCTGAGAACTAATCCCGTTACCCTGGGCATTTATTTGCTTTGAGTGGAATTGCATCTCTCCTATCCATTGCACCACGACTACCTCTCTCTGAATAATGTTTAATAGTCATTCATATCTTTTTAACATTGAGTTTTTCTTTCGATATTTTAATGTTTTTTACATTGCATGAACCAGCTGGGAACTGATCCCCGAACCCAGTTTTTTACTTTGTTTTAAGTGCAATTGCATCTTTCCTATCCACTGCACCACGATTACCTTACCACTTTCTGGAAATTGTATGCCAGGAATTCATATTTTTCTCATTTCTAATGTTTTACCCTCTCTTTTAATCTTTACATGTTGTGAACATTGTATGAATCAGCCAAGAACTGAAACCGCGATCCTGGGATTTTCATTCTGGATAATTCAACGTAGCAACTCATAGCTTCTAACTTTCGATAGTTTTTACATTGCATGAACCAGCTTAATCTTAACCAACTTAATCCGGGACCCTGGGCTTTTCTTCGCTTTCAGTGCAATTTTATCTCTGCTGTCCAGGGCATCACCCCTGCCCTACCACTTTCTAGATATTTTATACTAGTCACATTCCTTTGAACCTTTTAGCATGTCTTTCTATCCATCAATATTGTTCACATTGCATGAATCAGCCGAGAACTGAACCCGGAAGCATGGGCATTTTTTTGCTTTTAGTGTAACTGCATCTCGCCTATCCACTGCACCACGCCTCCCTTATCCCTTTCCCAATATTTTGTACCAGCTATTCATGTCCTTCTCTGTCTGTCTTTCAATCTTTCAATGTTGTTTACATTGCAAGAATCAGCTGAAAACTGAACTAGTGACTCTGGGCTTTTCTTCGCTTTTAGTGCGATTGCATCTCTTCTATCCACTCAACCATGCCTCCCTTACTTCTTTCTCGTTATTTGGCACTGGCCATCTCTCTCTCTCTCTCTCTCTCTCTCTCTCTCTCTCTCTCTCCTACTGTTATTTGATAAAGAACAAGAACACATTAGATCTCTCTCTCTCACACACACACAC
>RDPX01000157.1:566772-581113 GCA_003991215.1 Morbakka virulenta
TAACTTAGATTTAGTAAAAGAACCTGCAGACCTATATAAATTGTTAATCATAGCATTAGTACAGAACCAGTACTGTTTGTTTGCATTAAGCAAAGCTTCCTTATAAATCTAACAGAAATTAAAAAGAACTTGGGGCAATGCATCATACCAATAAATCAATTAAAGAACACCGTTCTACAATAAATTCAATTAATTTTTATTAAGATTAAATCTAGCAGCTGAGTATTCATCTACTTGAAATACTGAATCTTATATCCTAGCATAAAACTCTACAAATTTTCATTGAAGTAAGATGAACTGTCACCTGGTAATATTCCTTTGGTCATATCTGGCCTCTTTTCCTAGTGAAGTTAATCCTTTTCAGTCAAATTTAATTTATTTTATATAAAAGAGAATATAAACCAATTGGGTATGTATAATAAAATCCCTGTATCCTTAAGGCGAAAGAATATATTTAGGGAAAGAAGGTTACAAGATTTATAAGTCTGATATTCATACTTATTAATATAGCTATTTAGCTAAAAACAAGAGGAGAGGCAACGGGATTTAAATTTTATTCATATACATGGATATGGATACATAATCAAATATAAATAGATGTGGAGAAAGGAAGACAAATGAAAGGGATGTTAATAAGTAAATGTAGGATACCTGCAATGAAATAGCCACGCAATATAAGCATAACTAGCAGGAACATCGATAAATGAGAAGATTAATCTTCCAGTATTAAATTGGTAATATCCTCTAAAGAATACTAATTATCAAGCAGAGAGTTTGAAAATAACTTTAAAATTAGGGGTGTACAGGAATGGAATTAGAGAGAGCATGATGTCTTGCTAGCCAAAAATCCCACAGAAACGATCTTGGTACAAACCTTAATTACCGCACCTAAAATTATGTTCAATTTGATTAAAAACTCTTTTCGTTGACCTTTCCCAGGATCAGAACAAAAAATGATGAAAATCTAAGTTCAAAGAGAATTTAATAAGTTGATAATTAAAGGAGATCATAAGCATTATGACTTGCTAAAAAACTAGTTGCAATAATTAATTCAATACTTTTCATATACAAAAGACTCCCCAAACTGTGATTTTACTCATTGTAAATTCACCTGAGTCAATGAATTCGTAAAAGATCAATGTATTGTAGATTTTTGTTTACAGAAAAACCTTGTTTTTGTACTTATGCTTCAATTGTCATTGTCGTGTGCTATATTTCCAAAGTCATTTCTGTCCTATCTTATAAAAATTAGCTCATAAGACCAAGCACAATAATGGAGACAAACAAAACCCACCAAGATTTAAGTAATATGATTACATGTTTAAATTTTATACTGTTTTAAAATCAATTTCCATCTATGACAGAAATCCAAGTGAAAATATTGGACCCAATGTTGTTATTTTAGGTCTCGTCTAAAAGTAACCTGCCTGTTGTCTATTGTGGGCTAAGTGGTCAGCATCTAGTGACAAGGGACTCAGACATTTTATACTTGACATAAACAGAGACAGATTTGGAGAAGTATATTTTAGTTTATACAATTGATAATAGCGATATAGTTCATTTGTATAATAATGCCGATAATTGTCAAGCAGAAGAAAATTTTCACGTTTATAAGAAGCAAAGAAAGATACTCATTTATTGCTTTTGGAGATATTTTAAGAAATCAAGAATATAATTCAAGCCACATTTTTGAATAAATGTATGCAAATAAACACCTTCTAGCTAAATTTCTATCAAGACACATATTATGTCTACAGAGAGGGTCCATGTTCATGAATGATTATATTCATTCGATATTCATCAAAATCCAATATGTAGAAAACGGATGGCATGGGCAATGATTTGCGTGTATACTTCATACAACTTTTGTTTACGTATTGTCTTAGGTATCAGTATGCAAATATCCATTATCATGTATCATTTCCCTGGTTTATTTTGTTTGTAGTCAATAACAACCATTTGACAGTAGCATAACACAGGTATTCGCGAGTGTATGCCCTAAATACGATCGACTGCCTCATTACTACATTTTGGGTCGTTTTTGTGATATAATCATGAGTTTTAATAAGAAAAAAAAAGTTACTTATATTTTCAGGAACGGACATTGTGGCTTGATATCATACACGTTAGGACTTTTCAAAGAGCTTACAATAGTAATTTTGTTAAAATGTAAGTTGAAATTTATTCAATAACAAATAGTCACATGACATCTGTTGCTCAAAAAGCATCATGTCTTAAGTAGAATGATCATGTCCTTACAACAGAAATTTGCAATGACCTTAATGAACTTATGTTTCTGAAGAAATAATTTCTGTGGTCAAAAAATGTAAAGTTTTATCAAAAATATGAGTCTATTTCTCAAGATTCGTGTCTACCTGTTTTTACAGAGAAGCTGCTGCTCTTTGTCTCACTCAAAAGTATGAAATATTAGGTTGAGATCAACAAACATATATTATGTAATTATGGATATAATGAAAATTTTCTTATATAGCTGATGGAGCTATAGCGTTAAATTTACTATGGCTACTCAAAGTACCCAGCAATCTACTATCTGAAATATCTAAACAAATTCAGAAAATACTTCTCCCATCATCAGGCTGTAGATGTAAGAGTTTTATCATGTCATGAGTCGTGAGCTTTTAACGAGCTGCGTTTCGAGAAATACTTCTCAGAGCCTGATGATGGGAGAGGTATCTATCGAAACGTAGCTAAGAAAAAGCTCACGACTCATGACATGATAAAGCTCTTATATCTATGGCTTCCTCTGAGTCTATAAAGTTCAGAATTTTCAAGATTATTAAGAAAATTTAGAAAAGTCGCAATTCTTTATTCGATTACCATTATGAAATATTAGCTTGAGTTTCACCAACATCTTTTCTATACATGTGCAGAAAATGAATGTATGAATATAACAAAATGAGAATATAATTAAGGAAGTAATCTTTCTTTAGAGACTTCAAAATAGTCACTTTATCGAAGGGTGAACAAGTCCACAATCTATCCGTACAAGGAAGATATCTACATTTGTAGAAGGATTGACTTCAAGGAGAGACAGAAAAATATGTCAAAAATTGAAAATTGAAAACTCCTTTGCAAACTAGGTTTTTCTGGATCAGAAAATACAAAGGCATTAAATTGACTTGTAGTATTGGCGTTCTAAATAAAGCTTTTAACATTTAATTTCGTCTATTGTCTCGATTGATGTAGTTGTTGGATACAACAACAAAACGTTCGCTATCCATCATCACAGTTACTCCAAGTAAACAATAATAATATTATAATTAAAATTCAGGATTGTCAAAAAAGAACCTACGTATTTATACGTAATTATTCGATTTAGAGCACCCTACTCGAATAAGCGCAGCCTTTTGAACCCAAAAATATTAATAAGCGCACTCCCTCAATTTAGCGCAACCTCTTTGGCAGATTTCCTTTTCAACAACCGCACATTTTTTCAAAGTAAACAATCGAAAATCAGGAATAAGAGCACTAAAAACATATATTTTAGTGAGTATATTCTATTATGTTTTAACATCATGTGCATAAATCACAATGTTCATACGTTTACAGATATCTTTGTATTTGTCAATTTCACTCTTGAACTAGAGGAATGTCGACGTTGATTATTTCAGACATTTAGTGCTTTGTAAGTTTACTTCGTACTGTTTGCACTAATAAAAATATTTTTGACATTTGGTGCTTTATAAGTTGACTGACTTTTCCAATAGGCGCACTCCCTCAAATACGTGCACTCCCTGAGTATGCGCACCGTGCGCTTAATCGAATAAGTACAGTACTTATATATCTTATTTTGAATACTATACATAAACGCTTAATCAAAAACCTGAAATTTCCTCATCAAAAGATTTCATCAATGAATTTAGTTGTTTTTCATAGTGTATCAAATGTGGCTTAATTATTTCGCAATTTTTGCGACAATTAAATTGATAGCTTTTGACAAGCAGATCAACCTTCAAGTATTTTAGATTGCCGAAAAAGATAATGTAGACTAAATTAATTTGTAGACTAACCATGTGCATTTCATTAAAACTTTTTGTGCTCCTGTAGCTAAGTTCTTTTGTATTAGTCGATCGATTGTCGATTAGTCGATCCTGTTCAGTCATTGTCATGCTTTGCATGAGAGATCTTCTACAACAGTTAGCAATGTTTTATTGAATCCACATATTCTTAAAAGATTATCGGAAATTAATCTTTTGAAAAAGGCGATTATATTCTCTATAAGTCTAATGTTTGTAACAAATATCGCCGTAATTTTCAAGAGGTCTCCTATCGAAGAATAGAATATCTGAGTGAATAGTCTCTATTGCTCCTGTATTCATTTAAAGCTGCCTGACAAGTGAATGTTACATTGCAAAGAACTGATGCACAACATTATCACTGAAAGAGATAACAAAAAGGAACTTGATATATATATAGTTATACATATAGTTATATATAGTTATATATAGTTATACATATAGTTATATATAGTTATATATAGTTATATATATAGTTATATATAGTTATATGTGTCAGGTTGCATGAGTATATTTGGAAGGATTTGGAGGGATGCTGATGTTCTTATCTAGCTTATAAAAAATCCTCATATCTTTGTGATATTACAATTCTACCATATATATGCATAATCCAAATTGGCTTTATGTACATAAGAGTATAATGTGTACTACTAATTAAGAAACATATGCATACCTAAACAACTAAGTATTTACATATATTTATATATAATTATAATGTTAAAGTTATATATATTATATTCTAGTTATGTATATATAATATATAGTTATATAGATATAATATTCCATATATTTTATATAATATAATAGTATATAACAGCACTCTATCTAGCAATAATACGTTTTGTAAAGCTTTTGCTTTTCAGATGATAGTTTCTACAGAAATAAGGTATGCAAGAGTTTTTAACTGTATTGTTAATAATTCATTTTGATATTAAATATGCTGTTTCCTTACTTGCCCTAAAATATTCGTTGTCATATGATATATTTCAAAATAAACCCTCGGTTTTGTCCTATTGGACGAAGAAGACAGAAATAAACAAAAATCAACCTGCCGAGGTTGTGTTTCGTCTCCATCTGTCTACGATCACCACATGTCCAAATCTTTAAATACAATTCTAGTCACTCTCAAGCTATGAAACCAATCCTTGGAGACCTTGGGCTGGTCATTATTTTAATTCGTCTCCTTTTAATATGATATTCAACTCATTTTTTTGAGAAATTTTATTTTGAACAAGTGGTTGTCAAGGAATCAAACTTTTGACACTTGCAAAAACTGGAAGAGGTGTTTCTTGAATAGTTGTTATTCTTGATCCCTGTAAAATCTAATTGCATTTTCAAGGAAAAACTCAATAGTCGTCAAGCTAATTTGCTTCTTACGTTGCATAAAATTACAGGTAGTGTTTATATTAAACCTCACACAACGCATTTTAGTGAACCAGAAAATTTGTATTAGACTGTTAAGTTTGCAATGTAAAGTTGTGTCTATCTAGTGTTGGTGCAAGTCTATACATGTATTACACTCTACGCATCACTGAGCTGATTTTGTTCGTTATGGTTTTGGTTTTCAAAGTAAAGCTTCTTTTTAACCAAGCTTCTTTTTAGTCCTACTGGGCTTAGAAGACAGAAATAAACAAAAATCAACCTGCCGAGGTTGTTGTTGTCTCCTTCTGTTTACGATCACCACATATCCAAATATTTAAATACATTTCTAGTCACTTTTAAGCTATGAAACTAATCCAGAAACCATGGGCTGGTTGTTATTTTAATTCGTCTCCTATAAATGTAATATGCATCTCATTTTTGAGGATTGATTTTTCAACAAAAGTGTTTAGGGAGCCAAATATTTGACACTTGGCAAGAATATGAAAGTTTTTTGAAAAAATTTTATTCTAGAACCTTGTAAAAATTAATACTATTTTTCCATGAAAAATCCAAAACTCGTCAACAAAAGGTGATTATTAAGTTACATAAACCTACAGGTAGGGTTGGTATTAAATCAAAAAAGGCTATTTAAGAAACGAGAATAATATTTCAAACAATTAGTGGTATTAATATTCACAAACCTATTTTATTTATCAAATAGTGTATCTTCCTACTCTAGTCCTTTCCGTTCAAAAATAAATAAATAAATAAATATACAAGGTAAAAGAGAAACCTCAAAACTTGTGTATAGAACTTAAAGTTTTGAGTTTTCTTTTTCACCTTGTATATTCGCTCTGGATTTCCATCGAGCACTTTAAATGGTAACAGAAGAACTCTATTATTTTCGATTGTTTTTTTAATAAATAAATACATAAATAAATAAATACATAAATAATTTTATCTAGGTTTTGTTTTGTAATATCATTTGTGACATGATATGGTATTAAAACGAAATACTGTAGCATCCATTTGCTGGCACTGAATAAAATCCCTGTTAATCCAATCTCAAAGTGGACATTCATATTTCACTAGAAGTGGTCATTTACAACAGTGTATCTGTTATATCGCGAGGTGCCGAGAATGTAATGTAAAAAGGTATAAAAACTCAGAGAGGAAACAAAGTGTATTGATGTGTTTTAACTCCACTGCTTCTAAATCACAACTGTGCAACTCGCACACAAAATTAGTATTTACAAGGGTTGATTTCTGCTTAGTCATGATGACTTGCTTATTATTATGTAATGTCTATAATTGGTATGCTGACATAATGATATAACAATTCCTCCCTCCTTGGATTTAACATAAAAGTGTTAAAAACCATACAATTAAATGTAAAGTTCTGGTTATCATTGTTTGAAATCTAATCAACGACAAAAATCTTTTAATGCTTTAGGAGCATGCCTCTGTCTACTACTAGCTCTGATCAGTGGTGTTTCAGAGTCACCTGTTTTATCTGATGTTGATGGTTCATCACTGTTTGGAATTCGATCTAAAATCTGATCCTGATGGCGATGTACAATGTTTCCATCTGTTAGTTTGATCTTAAAAGAAACAGGACCAGTTTGTGCAATTATTTTGCCAGCTATCCATTTATTTGGTATTAGTGATGAATAATTCCGTATGTACACAGTGTTTTGAAATTTTCTGTCTTTAGCATGTTGGTCATGGTAGAATTTTGCCTTTGATTGTTTCTCTTTCATCTGTTCATGTAAATTAGGAAAAAGTAAATCAAAGTGTGAATGTAATCGTCGGTTCATTAATAATTCTGCTGGTGATAGTCCTGTGGTAACTTGTGGAGTAATTCTATACTTGAAAAGAAAACATCGTGCTCTAGTGTGTACGTCACCATGGAGTTTCTTTAAGGCATTCTTGTAGGTCTGTACTGCTCTTTCTGCAAGACCATTGGATGCTGGATGATAAGGTGCAACATGAATTAATAAGATTCCATTAACTCTTGCAAACTGCTTGAACTCGTCACTAGTAAAGCTTGCTCCATTATCAGACACTATGATCTCAGGTAAGCCATGTGTGGAAAATGAGTCCTTTAGGCTATTGATGGTCGCTGCTGTTGATGTTGTAGTCATTATATGTACATCTATCCATTTGGAGAATGCGTCAACAATGATTAAATGCATTTTTCCTAAAAATGGACCTGCAAAATCGATATGGAGACGTTGCCAGGGTTTCTGTGGTATCTCCCAGGGATGTAATGGAGCTTTTTGTGGACTGTTTTGATGAATTTGACATATAGTACACTCCTTTACTTTCCGTTCTATGTCAATGTCAATATGTGGCCACCATACATATGATCGTGCCAGCTGCTTCATCTTTGTTATGCCAGTATGTGCAGAGTGTAATAAGTCCAAGATTTGAGCTTGTCCTGGCTCTGGTATAAACAATCTAGATCCATACATTATCAAAGTATCCTGCAAGCTTAGGGATGCTGCAACATTCTTGAATGGTTGAATTTTTGGTATAACCTGATCAGGGAAATGTGATTTCAAGTAATTACGGACTTGTACTAGATTAGGATCCTCTGAAATCCAAGTGGCAATTTGTGAAGATTTAAGAGGAGACATGTTGTTAATTGTGTCCATCAATTTTACAGTTTCTACTGGTAAGGGAGTTGACAAAGGAGAAGATTCTACTGGTAATCGACTAAGACAATCAGCATTTGAATTCAATGATCCAGCTTTGTAATGCAGTGTGAAGTCATATCCAGCCAGTTGCAAGGCCCATCGTTGAACTCTTGCTGCTGCCACTGCTGAAATTGGTTTTGATCCACCAAATATACCTAATAGTGGTTTGTGATCTGTATATAATGTAAATTGTCGACCATATAAATAAGAATGAAATTTACGCACCGCAAATACCATGGCTAAGGCTTCTTTTTCCAAGTGGGAATAATTTTGTTCTGCTGCAGACAACTTCCTGGAAACAAACGCTATGGGGTTCTCAGAACCATCATCGAACCTGTGAGCTAATACTGCCCCTACACCATAAGGAGATGCATCACAGTTTACTAATAATGGTTTTTGAGGATTATAATGTACTAAAATATCTGATGACTGCAACAGTTCTTTGCATTTCTCAAATGCCTTCTGGTGATGTTTATTCCATTTCCATGACGTATGCTTGTGTAATAAACTGTGGAGTGGATGTAATAAACTGGATAAATTTGAAATAAATTTCCCATAGTATTGTATGAGCCCCAGAAAAGCTCTTAACTCTGTTACATTCCTCGGTGCTCTTACCAAAGCAATAGCTTTAAGCTTGTCAGGTGATGGCCGTAGACCATGCTTGTCAATGACATGTCCAAGGTATGTAACTTCTTTCATGTTGACAACTGATTTTTCTCTGTTTAATCGTAAACCAGCTGACTCTAAGCGTTCCAGCAATTTCGTCAAGTTTTCCAGGTGTTCTTCCTGAGTGTTACCAGTAACTAAGATGTCATCCAGATAAACTGCTACACGAGGAATTCCCTGTACAAGTGATTCCATAGTACGTTGAAAAATTCCTGGAGATTGCTTAGCTCCAAAGGGTAACCGCTTATATTGAAATAGTCCTTTAATTGTATTGATTGTAAAGTACTTCCTAGATTCTTCCTCTAGTTCAATCTGAAGATAAGCCTGTGACATGTCCAGCTTCGTAAATGTTTGTCCACCTGCCAAAGATGCATACAGCTCTTCCACCCTTGGTAGTGGATATGGATCTGGGTTTGACGATAGGTTGCTTGTAACTTTAAAATCTCCACATATTCTAATGGAACCATCTGGTTTGCTAACGGGTACAACTGGTGCTGCCCATTCGCTAAACTGAATTTTCTCAATAATGTTCGACGTTTCCAAACGTTCCAGTTCCTTTTCTACCTTCCCTTTTATTGCAAAAGGAATTGGTCGGGCCTTGTAGAACTGTGATTTTGCATCGGTAGACATTTCTTAAATATGTATTTTAGTACAGACAGTTTAGGATAGTGTTAGCTATTTCTTTAAAACGTATAAATAGCTGTCAAGCACGAGAATCATTCTAATTACGTAACAACGTAGGAAAAGTTGCTATTCCACCTGTTGCAAGGAGATCTTCAGAAACCATGAATAAAGTCTGCAAGTCTGGCAGTTTCATGAAGGTATGCAGATAAACATTTGAATATTTATCATGCAACACGAATCACCTCATTTATCTATTTTTAATGTCAGGTATTTCTTTACGTCGTGTTAGCTACCTACATTGAATTTCCATTTTATGTCATCCGTATCCCTAGCTACTGGTTTATCAAGACCCTTTATCGTGATTTGTTGTGAAAATCTGTGAAGAAGATTGTTACCACCGTTGACCTTGATCTACAGCCAGTATCCAAAGGATGTATAGGATACGCAATAGACTGGATATGTGATGCAACATATCGTTTGATAAACTGGATTTCTTATTTTGCAGAAGTGTAGTCTTGATCCTTAGTGTTAAAAGATCCTTTATCGTGCATCGTTATTTGAATTCATTTTGACCTTGGTCAACAACAAAAATGCGAGAGTAGGAGAACACAGGCAATGAAATTGAGATACATGCAAGACTAGATCGTCTTCTGCAAAGCTATTTTTTCTCCTTTCTTCTGGTTTGATGATGACTCTAATTAAAAAACATGATATATATTGGGAGTAAAAAGTTGATATCACATGGGTAACCACATTTCATAGGTTTTCAATAGTTATTATTTCAAGAGGAATTTGTTTTCTATGTGCAACTCAGTACTTAAAAGAAACGTATTGCTTAAAAGAAAGCAAGCGTAATATTGGAACATTTTATCCCTGGAAGAGAACTTGAACTCAATTGAAATCAACTGAAACCACTTCTATTATTTGAAAACTTAACTTTCTGTTATCAACTAAGGCAAATGATATCAACAGCATGAATCTATTTCCAAAGGGCTGTTGCAATATCGTTTTACAGGAAAAATCAATGTTCTTGGCCCTCATGAATACTATTAGCTATAAGCATAAAAGCTGATGATTTAAGATACACAGCTGTATAAAAGATAGAGATCCCTTGAAATCTATAATGCTTCTATTGCTGAAATTATATACTTTAGAAATTTATGTACAATTTATGTATGTATGAATGGTTATATAGCATATAAAATGTACACTTATTTACCACTGTATACAAATTAAACGACTAGCAATGTTCATTCTTTGAAAGCATAATAACGGGAAAGCCAAGAAAGATAAATAGCTCAATTTAACGAAATACGCAAAATAATCCGAAAAGGAATTTAACAAACAAATGCAAGTGATCTTTAAAGTAGACAGAAAGTTAAGAACTGCTATTAAATACCATCACATTTATTTAAAAAGAGAAGGTAATTTGTATCATTCATGTGTGTCAGAAATCTATAATTAGTAGCTTTTCATTAGTATCATTCTTGTAAAATAATGAAAATAACAAACTTTATTATGAAAAACGTATTTAGCCTTTTATCAAATATAAGACGTTCAACATCTGTTTTTACCATACACCCTAAAATTAAGGACAAAACGTGTTGAGAAGTTGTCAAAATAATTGTAGAGGGATTTTTTCTTGCTTGATTCATTCCTATTTTTACTAAAACAATTTGCTGTATCTAATGTGAATAATTTTTTCAGTGTATTTTTTGCAAATATTATTACAGGATGTATCTCATAGTTAATAATGTGATAGAAACTGTGGGTGTTGAAGTCAAATAAAATGTTCTTCAGTTTTTTATTTTAACTCACTAATAATTTCTAACTTTGCAAATTTTAGAATGTCACTGTACTTTATGATACCTATGTTTCCCGGTACCTATGTTTCCAGGCAATCCCGTGGTAACCCCTGTTCCCTCCTCCAAGAAATATTACAGTACTATTTACAATGAAAAAATGAACAAGAAGTTTCAAGAGAAAAATTACTTAGTCAATATTACAGAATGGGCTCTATCTGGAGTAGAAAACAATATCTTTCATTGAACAACTGATTCATAATGCCCAACGCGTTTATCTAAAAGAATTGATAAGATAACATATTTATATAAAGGTTTTTGGAAACGACAGTATTATTGACAAGGAATTTCGAAAACATTTAGAGGAGGTCTTACAGTAACACTGATGTTAGAAGCAAATAGGGAAACGCAAAACTATCGAGAAAAGATGGAATGAACTTGGCTATGTTCTTAAAGGAAAGTACCTTATCCCAACGCATTATATTATAACTATTAAAAGGTACACACAGCATCCGTGACAAGTAAAACAGGGCTGTTAAATTAATTATGAAAGTAATTGAATTCACAGAGAACGAAGTTTGGTTTGCAAAAGCGTAAATTAATGCCAGAAATAGTCTCGCTATTAAATTTTCGCTATTAAATTTGACCACAAAAATTTGAGCGATCTTTTATAGACTTTGCCTAGAAAGGTAATTGAACCATTTGCACCAAATTAATGCTTGTTGCATCGAAGTTAAGGATTAAAATCTAAATGTACAAACAGAGCATCAATATTTGCCTTTAATGCACTTTGAGTACCAAATTTATATCAATTCATGTAATAATCACTACAATTACTACCAATAAATAACAACAACAGTTTACAATTGCAAACAAACTGCTGACAATATTGGTGAAATAGAACCTACCTGTTTGCTAAATTTTTCATATAATATATTATATAACAAAAATCCGTTAAACTCTCAAGCAAAATCCTCATGTACCTTTACAGAACATTTCACTGCCTCATGTTTCTTTGTTTTTGCAAAATTTACTAGCAATTCAATTAAGAGTTAAGCAATCCGTCCAACTTTTGCATAATATCGGATTGAAGAAAAAAACAACCTGTAAAATTGAAAAAGTTTGAATCGTAGCATTTCTACCGCGTCAGTACTGTTTGTTTTCCTTTAAAAGCTCCCTTGAAATTTTATAAGCCATTAAACGGCATTCCAGACAACTCCTCTAATAAATAAATTAATTGAAATGGAAAAATCAGCAATAAATCCACCTACATTTTATTGTTATTAAACGTAACGACTGCATATTCATCAACATGGACTAGCGCAACTGGTGTTCAAGCACCCATCAATTTTCCTTTCGTAACGGCCGACTTCGAAATGACGTCGATCTTTTCCAGGCACATCTATCCGTTATGTAAGGGACGGTAAACAAGACTAAAAAGTGTATTCTTCAATCCACATATCCTTAGCGTATAGGTGATATAAATTAGTTATGAAAGATTCTAGTCTTTCTAAATCTGATTGTTATACTAAGAAGAATTATTTTGCTTTTTCAGAGGTTAATACTGTCCCCAAATAAAATCTTAATACATAGCTTCTTTTCTGTTGTATTTATCTGAAGCTACCAACCGAATACTATGTTAAATGACTCAAGCACAGCAACTCTACTTGAAATGATGAATAGGAATACGATATATGTGTGTTATATTTCATGAATAAATTTGGAAACACTTGGAAAGAAGCCAATGAAGTCATATTATTATTATTAGCAATCCAAACATGTCTCTATTATTGCAATGCTACTATGAGCATGTGCAAATGCAGATGTCTAGCTTTATCTGCATAAGTATAGTACGTGGTTTTAGTTTGTATATATATATACATATACTTATATATACATAAATATTTATATGTATACATATACTTATATATACATCATATATATATATATATGTATATAATTTATATAACATCCCATCAGTAAATTTGCAGAATGCTCAATATTTAGTAAAATAGAGCCAATTAATTAAATAATTAATTACTTTATCAATTTATATAAGTGCATAGATTTTTAGCAGTTTTTTATGTGTATTCGTATCAAAAAGTGCTCAATGCATATAGCAGAGCAATAATATACATAAGGTAAAACACGAAAAATAAGAACTATGATTGTTATAATTGATTGCAATCATAGTTCTTATTTTCGTGTTTTATCTTATGTATATATATATTTATATATTATATATATATATATTTATATT
The DNA here is from genome assembly GCA_003991215.1 of Morbakka virulenta. NCBI lineage: Eukaryota > Metazoa > Cnidaria > Cubozoa > Carybdeida > Carukiidae > Morbakka > Morbakka virulenta. The sequence continues at coordinate 580,223 of RDPX01000157.1, forward strand.
TATATATGTTTATATATATATATATAAACATATATATATATATATATAATTAAACAAACAATCGAAAATAATAGAGTTCTTCTGCTAGCATTTACAGTGCTCCATGGGAATCCAGAGCGAATATACAAGGTAAAAGAGAAAACTCAAAACTTGTGTATAGAACTTAACATAGTAAAGAAATTCCTCCTACTCGTCTAAAAACACTTCAAAGTAAACCACCTGAAAAAACCTTTCAACAAAAACAATGTCAAAGTGACCTACAGTTGCACCCAAAACATAGGAACCCTCATCAAGAACCACAACAGAAAGATTTCTTCCAACCCAAGCAAAGAAACCCAACCATGTAATTGCAGAAAGAAAGACAAGTGCCCCCTAAATGGCAACTGCCGCAAAGAATCAATCATTTATAAATGTGAAGTAAACGCCCAAAACTTTCTGAAGAAGGTTTACATAGGATTAACAGAAAAAGACTTTAAAACCAGATGGAATGGGCAAAAGCAGTCACTGTCAAACAGGAAATTCAAAAACAGTGTTTCACTATCTTCCTACGTATGGACGGTGCCCTTCAAAGGGACTTTGATTTGGCAGTGAGGAGTTTTTTAGCCGGATGCCCTTCCTGACACACCAACCAATGGCTTTTTTCTTTGTGAAAGTCCGAATTCTCCTAGCCAGCTCGGGGAATCGAACCCGGCACCTTCCTGGTTTCTGTGCAACTGCACAAACCATTAAGCCACGGCTCCTCTCTCTTTCTCTCTCTCTCTCTCTCTCTCTCTCTCTCTCTCTCTCTCTCTCTTTGTATATATATATATATATATATATATATATATCTATCCAGTATAGCATACAAAATAACTCAACAAATTTAGCAGTTACTACTAGTTTCATGTTTTC
>RDPX01000157.1:590116-605446 GCA_003991215.1 Morbakka virulenta
ATATATATATATATATATATATATATATATATATATATATATATATTGTGTGTGTGTGTGTGTGTGTGTGAAGAAAAGCCTGTACTTATACTGAACAGTGCTCAATATTTGTAAGGAACAGCAGCAGAATAGCAAACGTGACGAATAACTACATTTTTTGTGCAAAAACAAATTTTAGGTGTTCATGAACCATCAGGCACCGAGTTAATCGTTACATATAAAACGATTCTACAACTCCCAATCAGACATTCCACAATACTCGTAAAAGAAACCTTCGCTCCTGTATCAATCATCTTTAACGATCAACAGGCATTCATGTCCCTGATGATCATTAAAAAAATGTAATTTTTAGTTTCGCAAGAAAAGCAGTTATTATTCAAATTTACTAATATGTATATAAATATAGATAGATATTTATACATTTTGCTATATAGAGAGATAAACTCACAATTCTAAACAGCAAATTAAAACTATACTTTTACAACTTAAGGATCACATTTACGATGCAAAAGGAGCTGAGTATAGTCAGCAAGTTTTGCAAAATTAGCTATATGAAATACTCAGACGAAATGCTTATCCTCCAAAACGTAACATCTATTTTCTGCACAAATGTAAGTTTAACATATAATATCTTCCTAAGGTAAAAGTGTATGATCGTCTAAGGGGGGATGAACAACGAGTTTTCTAAAATTAATATTGAAACAAATTATTGGAAATTTTTTATGCTACTATTGAAATCATTTAGCGTCATGGCATCATAGGTCATAGTTGTTTTTTTTAGTTTTTAACGTCATTTTCCCTCAGCAATTGGGGCTCAGACGGTGCCCTTCAGAGGAATTTCTTGGGCGGATGCCCTTCCTGACGCCAGCCAATGGCTTTTTTCTTCGTAAAGTTCCAAATTCTCCTCGCCAGCTCGGGGAATCGAACCCGGAACTCTTGGTTTCTGTGCAGTTGCACTAACCATTAAGCCATGGCTCCTCCATCGTAGGTCATAGTGATTCTTGTAAAACGTTTTATTGTTAAACGACTTTAAACAAATATTTTCAATATAACGACGTACAACCCATCCCTGTATCATCTATCTCAAGCAACATATCCCTTTTAATCCCAGTCAATTTATTGACATAAATAAGAACTTCTATGTCAAAATAACCAATAAACTCTTCTAACAGGTCGTAAGGTGTTTGACTTTAATTCCAAAAATGAACAAGACAACATTTACAATACCTAATCATGTTTCATTTAAGTGTTACAGTGCATTTTAAATAAAAAATAAGGTATGCCTCTCGTATGTCCAAGCAAATGCTTATAATATACTACTTAGACACTGTATTTTTATTGTGAACAAATGGGATATTAATCCAGTTTAATAAGTCACATGATAAAGCATGAAGACCGAACTCATGAATACGTACGTATCCAGGAGTAAGGGTATACTAAAGTTAAAATTTAGTAGTTGGTATTCAACATGACCTTGAAAAGTGTTGGAGGTCAATGACAGTTCACTTCTGTGATGCCTTGTACGTGATATAGGTATATATGTTCATTCGTAATATGCCTTTTCAGAAGCAGGAGAACTAACTTTATTCAATTGTCACTTGAATGGAAGGGTTCATTATTTAACAGCTATTACATTAAAAAAAATACGTCTTTATAATATTACGATTTTAACTCAATTGTATTTTTAAAAATTTCTCTTTTAGCCAGGTCAGGTATCAAATATCCAAGCCATTGTTTTTGATAAGCTGACAAATCTATCTGTAAACAATAAAAGTGGTGTCTTGCAGATCCTGTTAACAGAGCAACGATTTGAATAAAGATTGACAAGATAGTTGGGTACATTTTTTATTGGTTAAAAAACGATTATAACATACTAAAACATTTAAAAAAAATTATATGTTTTCTTCTGAATCTGTGTATTTAGCCTACTAAAGAACTTTTTGAATTTTTAAAACATGTCAATATACTTCTCAAAAAAACACTTGGCAATGCTCAGCAGGAAGGAAGGAAGAAAACAATGCCTTGTTAACAAATTTTGCTTTTATTTCATTATAAGGATTTAATCATACGGATGAGCTATATTAAATTTTTCGTGTATATTCATACCTCCAAATCTATCTTTTTCCAGCTGCCTTAGAAAAGTCTATTTATCATCTTTAGCGTTGCACACATTGATCTACTTCTGCAACCTGGTTGTCAAAGTCGACAACCACAAACAATATGAAGTGAATAAATCATTCTGTCCGCTGCAAGTAGGACAAGGATTTTAGTAATAAATATATAAAAATATCAACTATCTTACATATTGAATATGTCTTTTCCAGTATAGGTATTCTATGGTTTTACAGATTTATTAGTTATGAGAGTAAAGAACAAATCAAATGCAATGGTGCATCTGAAATAAATATTGGCAACTTATATAACGACATTAATCTAAAATAATGCCAATATGCGGCATTATTTTTGTCAAAGAATTTTTTTAAATTACAAATGATGACATATAAATAGGACAAAGAATTTACTATCAATGTTAAAAATTACCTTTATCAGCTGGTATTCCTTGCAAAAGTGGATCTTTAGTCACTGGCAGATGGAAATGTCCAGTATCCTTATACAAGCCATAAATCTTTTCCAGATAATCAGCAACAGGAGAACTTTCCAGTTTTCTGTAAAGGTCATCTGGATTTTGATTAGCAGTTGAACCATTTAGTACTGCTAGTTCTATTTCTCGTTGGATGCTGTTTCCAGTAGCAAAGTTTCCTGTGGCCAAAAAGATTATGAGTACACAAAATGATGTGCTTGAAAGGCACATTAAGACTGCTGACTTGAACATTTTAATGCACTTTGGAAGTTGGAAAAAGGAAATCAAGTGTATATGTCTACCTGACAGAATCTTGTAAACCTGCAACTAGACTTGCAAATCTAAAATCTACTTTTATATGCATTGTGTTATGTGTAACTTAGTAATTTGAAACGATTGTTTTTGGAAATTTTGAAAAAGGTTGCAAACATTTAGGTATTTTAATAAACAAAGATGTCATGTTTCACAACTGCACAGTCCCTTTTTTATTTTGTCTTTTTATCACAATAATTTGCCCTTCTCACTTTTGGAATGGTAATAAAACTTGTTTATGTGTCTGGTTTGGGGTATTGTCTGGTTTGGGGTATTGTCTGGTTTGGGGTATTGTCTGGTTTTGGGAGATGTCTGCTTTGGGAAAATGGTTTGTGATATCTTATTGCAGAGAACATTTTAATATTCTGAGGTCACAGTTACTACGTTTCAGTATTTTTTCAAAAAAAATCCAAATCACATACTGGCAACGGTATTTCTTGAATTTCTGTTATTAACAGCATGAATAAGACTACCGTTTCGATGGGAATCAAACAGATGTAATTTTTTGTTCATATTGGTGTTCAGTACAGTTGTGTTTTTGGCCTACTGCTGTATATGAATTGAAATATCAGGACATTTACGTATTTTGTAAAGAATACAATTTTTATGCTTTTTCCAGACAATTATTAGTATTACTAATACTATTATTACTTATATATGTTTGTTTATTTATATAATGAGGATTTTCCAAATGAAAAAATATTCGACAAATCTTATCTAAGTTTGATTAGCTGCCTCATCTCACCCTAGAAATCGAAAAAAAAAGTTTGTTACTCAACAAGTTAAAAATGCAAGGTAAGCCTCTCAAGTTCCCAAGTGTTTTTCAATTATTAGTATTACTAATACTATTATTACTTATATATGCTTGTTTATTTATATAATGAGGATTTTCCAAATGAAAAAATATTCGACAAATCTTATCTAAGTTTGATTAGCTGCCTCATCTCACCCTAGAAATCGAAAAAAAAAGTTTGTTACTCAACAAGTTAAAAATGCAAGNATCAAACAGATGTAATTTTTTGTTCATATTGGTGTTCAGTACAGTTGTGTTTTTGGCCTACTGCTGTATATGAATTGAAATATCAGGACATTTACGTATTTTGTAAAGAATACAATTTTTATGCTTTTTCCAGACAATTATTAGTATTACTAATACTATTATTACTTATATATGTTTGTGTATTTATATAATGAGGATTTTCCAAATGAAAAAATATTCGACAAATCTTATCTAAGTTTGATTAGCTGCCTCATCTCACCCTAGAAATCGAAAAAAAAAGTTTGCTACTCAACAAGTTAAAAATGCAAGGTAAGCCTCTCAAGTTCCCAAGTGTTTTTCATGAAGAAACATTAAAACCTAAATCACGGAAAAGGGCAATGCTTTTGATAATTCGTTTTATCATCATCTTTATGAGTACCCTCCTGGAGGATGTTAAAGTTCAAGTCCCAACACTTTTTAAAATCTTTTGTTGCCTCAATGCTAGATTTGTTTTTGCTTGCTTTCAACCAGTGAAACCGTCTTGCAATATCTTTATCCACTATCTCTACTCATTTGCCTTCCGTTATAGTATTACTTTTCTTTCCAGCTTAAGTCTATAAAATATATCAACAAACATTGCACGCTATTTTTTTATTTTGCTGATGAATGTGCTTTCTGTCCGTGTTTGCTTCTTTCAGCACTTTCAAATTCTCTTAGCTGTCCACGGAATTTGAGCATTCGTCCTAATAATTACTTCTACTTCTTTCAATTTTCAGAAAGGCTGAACACTATGCACAGTCGAGATAGTTACCTATCCTCTCATTTCTCGTTCTATATGTTGTTATTTTTTCATATCATTTCAGTCCTGGCAAGACTCGAATTAAGAGCATTTTTGTATGGCAAACTCATTATTAACCTTTCTGTCAATACTACATTTTGTAAATTTCGTTGTACATTCTATGTAAAGATCCAAAAAACGTATAAAAACTTACCATGAACATTTCAAATATTTATATTTAAAACAAAAATTTTATTACTGAAACAAGGGCATTGTTTTAAAATGATAAATTGCCCTAGCATATGTTGGCTTTGAACTTTGTTACACAAATTGCTTTTGATAAAAAAATTTTTTCCCTAAGAACTACAAAAAAGCACAAAATCACTAAGAGTGTGGAATTGCACAAATGAAGAGAGGGAGAAGAAGAAGAAATGACAAAAAATGATAGAAAAGAGGTTTGGCTAAGAGAAAAGGGTTAACCTTAGAAGTAAACACATTCAAGTCATATGATGAAGGAAACCACTCAGACGTCAAAGTGTTCCACAATCTGTCCGAGGGAAGAAACTGCATTCAACAAAAAAATTTATTACAACGAGGAAAAACGACTGTATATTTGTATTTTGTATGTGTATTTGTATATATTATTTACAAGGCGTTAAGAGAAACGAGTCACAAGAAATGCAGTAAATTAAGTTGATACCAGCAAGAAGGCGTTAAGAGAAACGAGTCACAACTGCACAATAACCAAAAATTCCGGGTTCGATTCCCCAAGCGAGCAACTTTGAAAATTCACAAATGAAAAAGCCATTGGTTGGCCTCAGGAAGGGCATCCGGCCAAGAAATTCCTCACTGCCAAATCCAAGTCCTTGTGAAGGGCACCGTCTGAGCCCCAGTTACTAAGAGAAAATGGCGTTAAAACCAAAAGAAAGATTATAGTATAGAAATACAGAAATAATTAAGCTTTTTGGTAAACTTTACTCTTAATTCACTTTTCATTAGTTTTTGTTCTGTATTAAATATATTGTTTTATTGTTTAAATGTGTTCTTATTTCCTATGGAAATCTAACAAAATATTATAGTTGTCATCTAAATTTTTATTACATTTTTTTCATATTTTTGTATAAACTAATTGCTATAATTTTTCTTATATACTTATATACTGATTGTTACACATTATTAAAGAGAAATTCTTTATTATCTGCCGACAGCAAATAGCAACTTTAACACAAAATATACAAACTCCTGTGTTCTTGCCACCACAGAAACAAAGCGTTTTTAAGTAACACCTAGGCGTCGCACCTTAATTTTCCGTAGAGTATATATAACCTGTAATTTGGAATTTTTCATTAATATATATCTTGATGGGTGATCAGTATCACAAAGCAGGATTGTTGAGATGCAAAGTGTTGCCTTTTAGTATTCTCTTCATATCATATACCATGATCTCTCTAACGAGTAAATTGAAAAACAGACTTTATTTATATGTATTTTATTTACAGGACGCACATTGATAACAGCATATCTTTTTGTTGAAGTGTTTTATCCTGTATAAATATTCATTATAAATAAATAAATAAGTATATATATGTAATATAACATATAAAATATAAATGATGTATATATGCATGTTTGTGTATGCATGTGCTGTGAAATAATGCAATAGTCCAAAGAAATCATTTCCTAAATCTTTCACCGATCAGAACTTTCTTATCAATATTAATTTATGTATTCCTAAGGACAATTATCTTTGAAGATGAATCTGAAAAAACAAGTCATTTTTAGGGAAATCACTAAACAGAGAGAGTGGCTAAACTGATCTTTGTTCATATTTTCTCTCGCCAAAATAGCTAAACTATAGAGTAAAAGATTAAATATAGTTTAGGATTTTTAACCTGATTAGATTAAAATTACCAAGATTGATATGCACTTATTAAACCTATTTGTAATTTTACCTACGAAATTTCTTTGATAATGATTGATAGAAACTATTACGAGCTAAGACTGGATGGTCTGATGTATTTTTACGGTAAGGGTCAGTGTGATTTGCTTTTCTATAGATGGTAACAGAAATGCTCCAATCTGTTTGTCGCTTTACCAGGACATCAAAAAAGAATAGTTATCTTTCTTTTAGTTGTTATTGTTGTAATAGCCATAACAACCTAACATCAAAAAGCCATTAATGACCTTAATGAGTGCATTGCTCACTTCACTGTTTTAGATAACAATCAAGTGCCATTCTATGGCCCCTTCTCACAAATTACCACTCATTGTTGTTTTCGCAGAAAAGAGTAATACCATGAGTACTCTATTTAATTTGCAGGCCAAGGGCAATTTTCTTTGAGTGTTTGTACTTCCTGCTAATTGATTGTATCTTTCAAAACTCAGTGCTCTTTGCCCAATAAACGCTAATACATCTTACTCTTGACGTTTCCTGTTTTACAAGTGTTTTAATAAATCATTTCCTATATAGAGTTTATTTTACTGTGATGGCCACTTTGCTAAGTTGGTTGTGTTTTATCATCTTTCGCTACTTGGTAAATTATTTTCAAGATATGACACATTATTTAAGCTGTTGGTTGTCTTACTAATTGAATGTTTGTACTCTGTGTTTTTGGGCATACATCACATTAGCGAAACGAGTGAAATCAAGAAACAGTCTTTTTTGTCTTACCACAGAAATGCAAAGTTGATACAGAATACAGACAGTTTCCACCAGCCTGGGGACTAAAGTGTTTTGTGGTAGAACAAAGAGGCCAAGGAATTTGCTTGATCTGTGAAGCAAGTGTTAGTGTCTTCAAGGATTGCAAATTTAAAAGATATTATGAAAGCAAACGTACATCCTATGAGAGAAATTTCGTTGAGAAGGAAGAAAGTCGAAGCTCATTGAACTAGAATCAGCCTTGAAATACAGCAAAACATTTTCCTTCAGCCTCTGGTCAAGGACAAATCTGTAATAAAACCAAGCTTCAAAATTTCTTGTAACTTAGCAAAACAAGGTAAACCATTTTCGGACGGCAAGATAATTGAGTAATGCATTGTAATTGCTTTCGCTCCTAAAAAGCTCAGTTTACTAGATAGCACCTCTCTTTCGAGGAGAACAGTGAGACAGAAGGTTAAAGATATTGGTGCACATTGGTTACATCAACGGCTGCTGTAGAGGTGTCAACCTTCCAAGAAATTTAGCATAGATTTCAATGAAACCTACAGATATACTAGATACAGCGACGCTGGCTGTCTTTATTGGTAGTGTAGACTTGGACTTCATTGTGACAGAAGAGCTAGCTGGGATTGGAAGCATTAAAGATATAAAAACAGGCATGGATATCCTTTACCAAGTAAATAGGATTATTGTGGACGATTTACGTTTGTCGTGGGACAGATATGCTGGTTTTAATGCGAATGATGCAGCAGCCCCGGGTCTTGTTGAGGACTAGTCGGATTAATAAATTCGAAACCAAAATGTTCCAAACTTATTTTCATACATTGCATAGAAAAAAATCTCTGCACAAAATCTGTGCGCAAAACTCCTTTAAATGGACGAGATGGTAGCAAAGATTGTACAAGCTGTGAATTTTATCCGTTCCCGTGGACTGAATCATCGGTAGCTCAGATCTCGTTTAGAGGAACTGGACTCGAAGAAACAGGATGATTTGCTGTTAAATTGGCTCTTATACGCTTAAACTGCTACACATTTAAATTGTACTTTGTAATGTAGTTTAACATGTATAAAGAAAGGATATACTACTACTACTACTACTACTACTACTACTACTACTATTAGTACTAATAATACAAATAATAATAATAGTAATAATTGTAATAATAGTAATAATAGTGATAATAGTAATAATAGTAATAACAGTAATAATAGTAATAATAGTGATAATAGTGATAACAGTGATAATAGTAATAATAGTAACAGTAGTAATAATAGTGATAATAGTAATAATAGTAATAATCTAAAAGTCATGTAATTCAACAATCTAAAGAAATGAAACAAAATTTAGTGGGCTTAATTTAGTAGGAGTAAGAGTAAGAGTAAGTTTTTGGCGGCTTATTGCACTTAAATTGGACTTTGTTACATTTACGTTTTTTACCTTTTAAATTCGATATCAAGTAATTCAACAAGTTAACAAGATTAAACATAATTGAAAAACATTTTATTTCTTGCTTTGGTACTTTTTACATTTTCATTGTGTATTGTTCCACTAATATGAATTTAAAAGAGCGAAATTTGTTGTTTGTTGTCGTATTAGAGTACTACGTTTTAGGGTCAATATTCATGAATTTCGACAATTTAATGAAATTAAGCAAAATTTTGGTTTTATTCTTGTGATCAATTTGAATTTTAATCGTGCTATGACGGGCGGTTTGCTCGACACAGCACGATTGACACCGTGAACAACATATTTGGTATACAACAGCACTTTTAAGGGATTTCGAAACAGATGGCTTCAACGTTGGTTTTATTCTTGGTTTGGCAGTTTAGTAATATTGAATTTTACATTCTTCTTCTTCTTCTTCTTCTTCTTCTTCTTCTTTGGCCTTCATCCGAAGAGAGTGGAATGGATCAATAAAATAGCTCGATCTGGTAAGGGACAGTTTAATTGTTTGTCTTGATACATTAAATATCTTCCAATAGACGATAGGAAAACCTTTTCACTCAATTTCATAACAAGGATCCCATTTTCGGCTACTCCACCATTTGTTAAAATCTCCAATCAAACAGAACCCTTCTGAAATTCCAATACAAATGCATTTTTGCGTAGCAGTAACATTCAAACTCGTTCCCCTCTACTGTTTCTTCAGCAGTACACCTATAAACTTGTAAACTGCATCAAAATTTTTTGTTTTTGTCAGTCAATCTCAAAATGTGGAGGTACTGATGAAATTCTCTCTTTGTTCTCATGATTTACAGAGATCCCTACTTGATCTGTGTTTTCCTACTCTGATGTCTTAATCCAGTTGAATGTCACTGTTAAAAGCATTTGGCCACAATGAAAAAAAATAATTTGCTGTGTTTAAGTTATGTGCCACGATTCGTTTAAATAAAATCTTCAATTGACTACTAAATCTATTTTTCTGAAAGGAGGACACCCGCTGACGATAACGTCCGCCTAATTTAATCGCTTTATACCCGAGGAGAACAAGCTCTTCGTATCTCTTTAACATTTGCAGGATATTTTCACTCTAAAACTTTAGGGATAATCTTGTAGCAAAATTCCATTGTTACTCTCGATTATGTTCAAATTGTATATTTAAGTCAACTATGCTACATTCGCTTATTAACTTCCTTTTATCAATCCTCTAGTCCAGATATATTAGTATAGTTATATATATTTAGATATTTATAATTATATATATATATATACATACATGAATAAATGCCTCTTTGTTTAAGTATACGTACTTTTCTATATTCCTTCCACTTACAGCCTTGATGTACGTTCTTCTGTACAATCCACATTTCATCGTATGCATTGTAGTTTTACAATGTCACAGGTATTCGTGGATTTTCAAAACTTGTATAACTCAAATGGCTCCTCTCCTAATATTTCCTAATATGAAATATAACACATCTATATCATATTTCCTATATATCATATAGACATAAATATATCGTATTTCCTCATTACCTTTGAATTGTTGTGCTTTCGTTTCTTTCAAATTTAGTACTCAATTGATAGATAGCTTTAAATAAATGTGATGTTAAAGAGACTGTACTAAGTTTCTATGGTAGCCGCGGAAAAATACAGCCATGCCTGTTAGCATAAATTTTGCTTTACCAAAGGCTATTATGATTTCTCAAAATTGTCTTTTCACCAATAAGTTAAGGGTATGCAGACTCAACAATAAATTGCTTGTATAGTCTCCTGCAAAGCAGATGGGAGTGACGGGAAAAGATCGGTGTTGCTACAGAAGACGTCAGACATTGCGAGAGGAGCAATTTAGAGGACTGTTTTACAAAAAGGAATGTTTTGCAAGGACACAACAGAGACAATTTCTAGTGGATGAATATCTAGTGATCAGCTTTATGGTCGATTTGAAGCTGGGTGGATTTGTTGCATAGCTTTGTACTTCAGTATACTTATTTATGACAGATTTTTCCTCTAACGTTGTATAATTGCTTTAAGAAATACAGAAGAACTTGCCTGAAAGAAAACAGACAATACCGGAGTTAATGTTAGGATTGAGACCTTGAATAAATTTACAAGTCCCTTTTTTCAATCTGTAGGAATGAAAGTGCTGAGCTGTATGTTAAAGGGATCAATTTATTTGCCAATATATATTTTGCGAAATAGTTGAAATAAGAGTTTGTAAAAAGCAATTAGTCATTAATATACATCTGTGAGATAACATGAGGATTTTAATTGGGAATCTACCGTCTTTTGTTACCAAAACATATGCATAATATGGTATACAGGTAGGTTATATTTAAGCTGTTTTGATAGCCATTTGATTGCGACTGTAAAATATCATTGTTGTTTTGTGGTGATAATCTTAATAATTATCAAAATCAATCCAAATATATAACCTTCCTTATGAGCTTTTAATATTTGTGTACTTAAGGTGGCTAATTATTTACCTTCTGCATTTTTGTCAGTGCTGCAGTGGAATACTTTGATGATGACAATGTCTTACAATGACATAGTACATTAAAGGTAAAGTTTAGAATAAATTTGCCATGGCGTTATATTACAACCCATTGCATCTCTTTTTAAGGGTTTTGTCCTGTCCAGTTAGATCTGAAAAATTAATCCTAGTATATGACTTTCTGTGCGAGTCTTATTTTTGTTAAATTAGAAAACGTATTCATGTCAAATATATTACGTATATTTGACATGAATACGAATACTTGAAGTAATATATTCAAATTAAATATATTACTTCAAGTATTCTCCAAAAGTATATTGATGGCTCTTATTCTGTCTACATATTTATATTTATATAAAAGATCTTGCTTTCCAACACAAATTAAACCCATCCTTAAACACAATTTAAGAATTTCTTCTGTGGAGACACCCTACTTCTCTTTCTTCATGTTCGTATGAATTATGCTTATAATCCTACTTTTCTTTACACTAAAAGGGATGATTTTCTTATATTTGACCGTGTGCTGTATTTTTGGGATCTGAATTTATCCTGTATAAGGTCTTCAGGTGTGTAAAGTTTTTTCCCATGAAATAGTTGAAAAACATATTAAGATCAAAATAAAAAGAGAAAACAAGATTGCTATGAATAAAAATACCCTCTAACTTTAGCATGTTTGGAACCACTACACATTGTTTTAATCTTTAAAAATAATGGATATATGCAATCAGTACAACTTTCCTTGGTTTCTAGCGAAGAATTTGTATCGCAATGAAAATCACATTTATTTCGGTCAATAGCTTTTTTGTTGGCATTCGACTGAGCCAAAACGCCAGAACAGGAAAACACAAGATGTCTTGATGCAATCTAGAGCCAGCGAAAAACCTTACAATAAAAAGAAAGTCATTTTCCTTGCGACATTCACATTTTATGCCACAAATTGTTCATTTGAAAATGATATGTAAAAACATCTCAAGGGTAAACAATAATGAAGCTCACCAAAAGAGTCATCCGATACCATCCAACTAATCTTAGTTGGATGATGCCAAAAGTACAAGAACATGCACAGTGTCAGTCTACAAGATGTAATAATTTTTTTGGAATAAAGTTTTATCAAAACAATATATGATCCATAAAGTAATTTTCCAATTGCATAAAGAAAAATGATACGGAACAAAAGAATTAATGTATGGAAAAAGAGTTATCTTCAACTTGTGTGTTAAGTGTGTTCTTCCAGTTTTTCAATATTTAACAGAGGGATATCTAGTGAAAGGCTCTTGCTCTCAAAATTTAAGTCTGCTACAACAAAAGTATGTCATTTTAAACGGGTTATTGGTCGATCTTGCAAAACCCTGAACTTAAATTACTTTTTTAACAAAAAACCTTTAACTTTTCCAATAAATACGTTTTCAGGTAAAATCGTCCTCTTCGGACAGCTGGTCATTGCTGTCTTAACAAAATCATTATAATCATTTGCTTATCAGTGTCACGACATTACAAGAATGACAGAGAGAAATGGAATTCTAATTTTCAAAATTCTCGTTTTTAGGAATACTTATGACATACATTACAATATAATAATCATTTTAAATCTTCTTTAAAAAAGAATACTATCCGGAAAAATTGTCTTTTTCAAAAGAGAGCATTTAGTTCATTTAAAATTTTATCAATTTTTTATTAATTTTAAGCAATATGTTTCTTTGAGGGAAAACGTATTTGTAATTAAAAAACATGTATTTCTATATCAAAATAACTATTGGAAACCTCTTTAAAACTTGTTTAAGTATGTGGCATTAAATCACAAACTGAAAGACTTTCAACATACACAATATTTCATATTTTATTGGTTGAGATCCTGAATCACATTACAAAAACCCAACAAGAAGTTGCTATGCAGAACATGATCTAAGAGACCCATAGCAAGGTACCCGTTGTACTGCCTATGATGTTACTGCCACATAACTTTTGTTGACCCAAACCAAAACGAATACCACCTTAGATGGACGATAATGAAAATGTATACACTTACAAAAAGTTGGACACTCATGCCAGAACTAGAAAAACGAATAAATGCCGCTGAACTCTGGATGCTACGAAAGATATTTAAAATCTCATTGACTGAACACATCAGTAACGAGGAAGTCCTTAGACGAGACAACTACAGAAGAATGCTCCTAAATACCATAAGGAAAAGGCAACTGTCGTTCCTAGTTCATTAATGAGTAGAGCATGACCGCCAACGTTCTGCAAGGACACGGCACCTAGAGGAGGAGGATATACTTACAGCTTAGGCCACAGTTAAGCTAAAGAAAAAGTTCAGTATAGGAGATGATTTGTTTGATCACATATTCGTCCTATACTGTTTGTGATACTCATGCAGTGTAAATTGGTTGCAGATCACGGCAAAATGTATTAACAATTTTTTCTTCATAAAAGTCATTGTGGTAGACCAATATAACGAATCTTGAAGAAACCCTAGCTAGAGCTGAGAGTGGGATATACTGCTAGTTTAGTGTAGGTAAATATCATGACCTATAAATATCTCTGGTATTAGAAANAAGGCTTGGAAAATCTAGCTCTAAAAGGAAAAGAGGAAGAGGGAGACAAAATATCATGTTCCTCAAAACCCTATCTGCATGGAGCGGAGTCAGTCGGATGGAGATTTTGGAAAAGAGAAAGAACAGGATGCAGTGGAGAAGCATGACCGCCAACGTTCTGCAAGGACACGGCACCTAGAGGAGGAGGATATACTTACAGCTTAGGCCACAGTTAAGCTAAAGAAAAAGTTCAGTATAGGAGATGATTTGTTTGATCACATATTCGTCCTATACTGTTTGTGATACTCATGCAGTGTAAATTGGTTGCAGATCACGGCAAAATGTATTAACAATTTTTTCTTCATAAAAGTCATTGTGGTAGACCAATATAACGAATCTTGAAGAAACCCTAGCTAGAGCTGAGAGTGGGATATACTGCTAGTTTAGTGTAGGTAAATATCATGACCTATAAATATCTCTGGTATTAGAAACAGCGAAATTTAGTAATACTTGCTGTACGATATATACATCGTTTTATCTTCATACCTCAACATTACCTACAAATTTATTCTTGTTCTCATGAAATGACCGGTGGAGGTAGCATATTTAGTTATATAATAGCATATTTTAACATATATAACAACATATTTTTAGTTATAATAGCATATTTAGTTGGCTATAGCTAAATTGGAAAAATATTTGTTCTTGATTACTATCCACCTTGCTTTTAACGAAAAGCCGTCGGTATCATCAAATGTCTAGACTAAAAGTTATAATTTGTAAATCTGTTTTTGTTTTATGTTGTTTTATGTTAAGGATGAGATGTCTGGCTTGCTGGTCGCGAGATGTTGGCCGCAGAGAAAAAAGAAAAGGAGACACATTACATTGACAACAGACCAATAAGAATAACAAAGGTTCAAATATTATCATTTGTATTTATTTCATTGCTGGAAATTGATTGCAAAATTTTTTTAAGCTCAATATAAAGTTTCACAAGTTAAACTTCAGCATATTGTGATTTGTCTTCGTCTGTGCCCTGGCTTTTGTGGGGGCAAATTTGGTTTTGCAAATATATCATGCCTTATAGTGTACTCTAATGAATGTTGTACTCCAATAGATGCTGTACTCTAATGGATGTTGTACTCCAACGGATAGGGTACTCCAATGAATATTCTACTCCAATGAATGTTGTACTCCAACGGATAGTGTACTCCAATGAATGTTGTACTCCAATGAATGTTGTACTCCAATGAATGTTGTACTCCAACGGCTAGTGTACTCCAATGAATATTGTACTCCAATGAATATTGTACTCCAATGAATGTTGTACTCCAACGGATAGTGTACTCCAATGAATGTTGTACTCCAATGAATGTTGTACTCCAATAGATGTTGTACTCCAATGGATAGTGTACTCCAATGGATGTTGTACTCCAATGAATCTTGTACTCCAATGGATGTTGTACTCCAAAGGATAGTTTACTCCAATGGAAGTTGTACTCCAATAGATGTTCTACACACATGGATTTGTACCCCAATGAATGTTGTACTC
>RDPX01000157.1:608253-621415 GCA_003991215.1 Morbakka virulenta
GATATATGGGTAGATGATAGATGGATAGATGGATAGATGAATAGATAGATAGATGATAGATAGATGGAGGCGTTTAAAAACTGTTTTTCAAAGGTCCAAGATTTTCAACTGGTTTGTGTATTTTGGGCGTGGGCTGAATCCAAAAGACCCAATTTATATCCAAAATTCCCAATTTTCTTTCGTCGGGTTTAGTTTTTGGCGTATGATTAGGACATACTTTGACTCTTGAATAGTACTCAGCTCAGGAAAAACAGGGCTGTAGCTGGTCAAATCTTTGTTTTCACATGGAAAACGAAACTGGAGCAGCTTCAGTCTGAAACCGAAACTGCACCTGTCTTTAACTTTAGTAAACTAAAGCACTCTGACAGGATCCCACAATAACTCTTTAGGCTGTGTTTGCTTCTGCAACATGGCCAGAGAGTTGTGTCTCAGAAGCTCTGTGCTGCACTGATGAGCCCACGAAGGGCGAAACGGTACTGTCTGCAGATTGCGTATTTATATATATATATATATATATATATACATATATATAATATATATTATCTATAGCAACATAGGTATACAAATAGGTTCTATATTTTTCTCAATAGTGAAGGCAACCATAGGGCATTTCACACAATATAGCCAATAATTTCAATCTTCGACACAGTGTTCAATTATAGATTAATAGTTCTCAAAGTTGATAGTTAAGATATTGACAAGGGCAAAGAGCGGAGATTTGTGATGTAAAACGATACTCTACAATTGGTTGAAAACAGATTCATAGTGTTGATAATATTTCACCTTTATTGACCAGTGAAAGATTTGCTTTCAACTAGCACAAGTGGGTTTAGTTCATTTCAATTTTTCCTGGAGGGATTACGACAGTCATACGAAAGTCCATTAATCAACTTTTTGAAGAGTGCTTTGACTTTCGATTATCTTCCCAGCAGAAGATGTTTGAAACAAACAAACAGTCAGCAGTGATTGAATATCACATGACAATCTCAATGACTACCATATTCGAATGTCTGCTGTGACCATTTAACTCTATTCATTCAATGTCTGTGCCAAAGGCGCACAGTTGTTTTGTTCAAAGTTATCACGTAATCAAATACAGAAAGGAGCCGACAAGAATCACATGCGCATGGTCGAACAATGAACCTAGCTACACAAGTTTAGGACAATCAAAAGGGCAGTAGCTTTCCTACTAGAATTGCAAAATTTCACAAAAGGCGCCGCTTACTCCCCTTAGCCAACGTTATATGTTATGAGACGCGGGAAGGGAAGTCCTCCCTTTTGCTGGGTGTATTTTGGTCATAAGTTGTTAAAGCATTTCCATTTTTTGAATCAAAGATCGAAGACCGTGGAACATCTGGAGGAGAGATAATTAGACGATTAACATCTTGTAGAGCTGCTATGACAAAGTCAAAGCAGGTTATTACATTCGTGTTTCCTCTTGTCATATGTGATAGTGAATCATGTACGGTGAGAAATCAGGAGAGAAAGCACATAGATATGTTTGAGTTACGGTGTTGGAGGATGATGCGCAATTTGATATGGAGCGAAAGAAGATCAAATGCATCAGTGCCAGAGGAAGTGAAACTACCTTATTCACCGAAGGCCCTGATTACCAAGCAAAAAGTGAGCAACTTCGGGGATATTATGAGAACAGCTGACAGTGTTGAGAAGCCACAGATGCTGAGGATATGCAATGGAAGAAAGAAGCGGGGCCCTCCAGCAACACCATGGATGGACGATACGAAGACGGTGATGGAAATGAATCTCAGCAACTATGGAACGTTGGCATTGGATCAGAACAAATGGGACAGATGGTCATGAGCATATTTTGCAGTGATGACCAGTTATTGGTGGGGGATGACATCATAATGACATCATCGGTTTTTGATTATCACAGTGTATTTTTTGACATCTTCAAATACACTAAACAATTATAGTTAATTTTCTGGTCCATTACATAGAGTAGTGTTTATTTTAGACTTTCATACTGCTCAAAGAAAATGTAACAAGGAGAGAGCTGAGTAGATACCTGCAATCATCACAATTATGATAGCCCGAAGTATGATGCCGGTACACACAGTAGAAGGTAATTGTTCCAAAACTCTGATTAACTCCATGGAACTATAATGTGGTGCATCATCTTACCAGACAACTATACGTCGAGTTCACAAGATGTGCAATTATAAGTGCCAGACTGTTCAGAAACATCTCCATCTTGTAGCTGATCTTCCCATAACAAAGGATCCATGAACTTCACAGACCTTGCAATTATGTGTAACTGTAACATACAACAACAACGATTGGGACATAAAATCGTTCGCCCTTGCTACCATTAATATGACTTTGATGATTAAAATCCTAGATATAACCAAAATAGTAAGGAAAAGAGGGTATGTATAGGAAATTTTCATGCTTACAATTCATTTTTATCTTGCTCCTTTCTTTGTTACTACTCGTCCAAGGCAAGCTTTTTTGTGCTCCAAAGGATATTGTGCTCCATGGATGTTGTACTCCACTGGATGGTGTATCCCAATGGGTGGTGAATTCCAATGGATGTTGTACTCCAATGAACATTGTGCTCCAATGGATGTTGTACTCGTTTTTTGTTTTACGTTTTATTAAGAAAATAATGTATAGCATACATTTTGTTACCTAACTTTGAAAAATTCCTAAACTTCCCGTTTTTATTTGTGGACCCAATTTACTTGCAAGACTCTTCGAAGTACTTAAAGTTACAGATTTTATAGCTCTTGAGTGTATATCCAAGTTCATGTGATGGAAGAATTTTTTTTCATTGAATCAGATGGGGGAAAATGTTAAGGATTGCAGCTAACATGTCACCTTGAGTAACACATATGGTTTTCTACAATCGAGCTGTGTCAAAGTATGTCTTTTACATTAGTCACTGATCCTGTTAAGTCTGGTAATCAATGGCTTTGCAGATGTTTATCTATTGGTTCATATCCGCAAATTTAATTGATGATCTTGGAGGCCTTGTGAAATTCAGAAAAAACATGAACTACCGTTTTAATAAATTCTATATTTATTTTGTTTGTTTGTAGACTGAGTAATAGTTCCGTTTTGCTTTTTTGCTAGTAAAATTTTTTTTGCTTTTTTCGAAGCCTATTTTTTCTGAAATTATTCGCCCTGAGACAGCCCCACCAGTGAAAGAGTACATTGTATGACAACTTTCTAGTCTAGCAAATATATTTTTATTGATGGTTAGTCTGAACAATTTTCTTCGTTCGAAAATGAGAGTGGCTTTTTAGGCTTTGTTTTTTTAACATCTGAAATATCTTAATCTCAATGAACTTCAAGTTCCTAGTTTTGTCATAAGATATTTATTTCCTTTATTATTTGTATTACGTTGTGTGTTTTGTTATCAATATACACGCTTTTTTTTTATAAGCATAACTCTTATAAGAATATCAGGGTCAAAATCGTGTTTTTCTTAAGAATACTCTAAGCATACCCTCAGGGTGAAAAGTATAAAACAGAAACTGATTTATCGGAAAGTATTTTCTTTTGTTTTGGTAAAATAAAGTAATATTTCTTCAAAAGGGCAAATCAAGAAAAAAAACAAAGTGTTTTAGTTTTTTAAAGTAACGATTTTTCTGTTAAACAGTTCAAACAAGCAAATGAAAAATGTCAAATATTCCTTCTCTCTCTACACCATGTTCTTCATTCGACTCTTCGAAATCGTTGTCGTCGTTCTCCAATTCAATCACTTCTTCCTCGTAATCATCTTCATTGATGTTTGCAACGGTTTCAGGTGCGTTCGCTACTGGTGTCTGGTTTGTTGGTTCGACAAGTGAAGGAGGGGGGACTGTGTATTGGGGAAGACCTTCTGGTTTTATCTTCTCGTCATCCGTACCATCAACTGTTATCATGCAGCCAGTTGTTTGCCAAATTCTCTCTCGAAACGAATCATATTTTTCATTGGACAGTTTATCCCAAGCTTCGCCAGCCCAGTGGGAAATAAGAATGCGCCTTTCCTTAGCTGAAAATGGTTTGTCATTACCAAACCAGCGATCTGCGTTTTCTTCTTCGTCTAACCAAAGTTGC
Organism: Morbakka virulenta; assembly: GCA_003991215.1. NCBI lineage: Eukaryota > Metazoa > Cnidaria > Cubozoa > Carybdeida > Carukiidae > Morbakka > Morbakka virulenta. Next base: position 612,319 of record RDPX01000157.1, read on the forward strand.
TGTTCTTTTGAAATCAAACTCTTAAGGACCTGGGCATAGCCAGCGTCTACAGGCTGCCAAAGGTCGGTGGCATCTGGAAGACCAAACCAAACCAAACCACCTAAGTCGGAAACAGACTTTTTAAAGTTTTCTTCTGTGTGTGTTGACAGGTTATCTAGCAAAAGGACGAATCGTTCCATTCCTTCATCTTTGACAAATTTCTCTAGCGTTTTCTCCAGCCAGTTGTTGGCTACATTTACATCCATCCATGCATTGGGCTGGAAGAATACATGGGTACTTGGGTGCCAAGCCTTTTTTTCGTCTTCAGATATACGTTTGCCTTTCCCCCGAAATATTACGCCGAGCGGTGGTTGATTTCCTTTTACTCTGAACATGACTTGCAAGGAGCATTGTCGCTTTTCAAGGCCGCTACCTAAAAAGAATAAAAACAAGTGAGGGTTGAACTTTTCCTAACTAATATAACATTACATATGAAAATCAAAGGCCGAAGATGATCGTACTTTTTCAGGATTATGTAAATTTATAAAACAAGAAAGAAACAAGTACATGTTATTTCTGAATATTTCGATCTTTTTATGTATGTATTTAAACATTTTCTACTAAAATGATATTAATTTAGCTGCTTACCAGGCTGACTGATCCATGTATTGTGATTGTGGCCTTGTCGAAAATCTATGTATTCATATGTCTTTTTTGCATCGATAACGAATGGAAGGGGCGACTGGTCGACGTTCAACCGTTCGGAAGGAAGAAATCGTCCCCATTTTGGATGATATCTCTCTCCTGTTCCTGTTCTCAAGCATCTTTCTCTAAAAGTAGCGTGCCATTGTTGCAATGGCTTGATCTTGTCTTCTTTGCTCTTCTTTTTACTTCGCTGCTTGGTTCTCATTCTAATATTTCTTCTGCGTAGAAATGATGTGATAACATGCTTTCCAATTTCTGCATCCTTGTTTTTTGTCAGCTCCCTTTGGATTGTTGTTGCTCTTGATTTTAGCCAGTGAAAATTTACACGATGACCCATTGATCGAGCTTTGGTGAAGGCCTGCCACAATTTATGATGCAGGGCGACGTATTTAGTGGTTGGTCGCCGTTTGCGGTAAAGTTTTTTGTGTGAATCTGCTGCATCAAGAAATATGTCTTCCTTCTTTTTTAGCCATCTTGACAGCAATGATTGGGATATGCCATACTTTTCTCCGATTTCGACTTGGGACGATTCAGTTAGCAACATTTCGTGTATTATATCAGCCTTTTGTGAAGACGTGTATGATTTTCGTTTGAATTTTCCAGTGTTGCTTTTCTTCACGTTACATTCAACTTGTTTTACCAAGTTTTCAACAACATCTTTGATTATATCTTGCTCCAGTTGCTCCGTTAGTGTTACACTTGTTTCTGGAGGCACGCTTTTAGAAGCCTTAGCTCCATGTGTGAGCAAATGGGTGCTTAAACCTTGTTGATTTTTAAGATGTTTACCACAATGCTCACATATTAAAGTCTTGTGACTCTCCACTGGCTCATTAGGAATTTTTACTTTAGTCACAATGCCTCTATGTTTCACGCTTTTGGTAAAACCAAAATGACCGAGTGTCTTCTGTTTCTTCGAAGGTGGTGCCATCGTTTGACTTAGAAGTTTCTTGTGAGAAAGAACTTTTTTCTAAATTTACCAGCTTTTTACTTGAAAATGTTTTATCTCCTTCTCACGTTTTTACCATAAATCAATGCCCCAGTTATTTCTACGCACCCAAAAATATACAATAAGATGGAGAGACTCGTGACAACAAACCTTTTTTTAGAAACACATTTATTTTTGTCACACTTGCAGCATTTTCGAAAAATAACAAATCAAAGAAGATTGTCGTCAGAGCTTCTAAATAATCCAAAGAAGTGACGTCAGACGTAATAAAAGTTGTTTCTGGTAGAACAATGTCCAAAATAATCAAACCCGAATAAGCATACTGACCTCATTCGATGTATTGAATAAGCATATGTTAAGCATATTTCACCCTGATTTAGAGATAAAACTTAAGCATACTTGACCCTGCTCAAAATTTGCCTATGCTTATAAAAAAAAAAGCGTGTATATTGGGTATTGATTGGACGGAATATTGTAGAAGCTTATATGGTGGCCATTTTTACAATAGTTATTTTATCCCTCGCCTTTTTGTTTTTTCCTCTTTTTTTCTCCCAGCATATTTCCTTCTTGTTTCTTATTGAGATTTTGATACTGTAATTAAAATTAAATGGAAGAAATGAAAAAAATCTCTTTGTGGAAGTAAATTTCCAAGTGGAAAGAAAAGTTTATTTTAGCACTTAATTTGCTTAATGAACCCATTTGTTTTGAAGAGAAAGTGAATTCTTATTCACTACTTTACACTTTAGGAGCTTTTTTTTACTCTTCTTGCTAATTATAATTCCAATTCCATAACTTCTTTTAGTCAGATATCCTATATTCCTCTGTCAACTACTGATTTTTATGTTTTTCTTTCATTTTCTTTATACATCCATGTTATATATAAAATTATATATTTTTATGTATTGTTATATTTATATATGTCAATCAAAACAGAATATTATTCTTCTTTGACAACTCCGAGTTTCAAGTTTATTAAACAATCATTAGGCTGAGTCTGTGTGAGCGTGTATGTGTATGTCTGTGAGTGTGTACATGTATGTGTGTGTATGTGTGTGTATGTATGTGTATATGTGTGGTATCTGTAGCAAGATGACAAAAAGAATTGAAACAGCTGAGATGAGATTTTTCAGACAAATGTTTCGTGTGTTGTATACAGAGAGGAAAACAAATCAAGGATATATATACAGATGGCAAATGTTAGAAAACCACTGATGTCCTGTCTCATAAAAACCAACATACAATCATCGGACATATAAATAGACACCCGAAGTTCAAGATACTTGCTCTCTTTGACAAAGTGGAGAGCAGATGAGAAAGAGGTAGACACATGCTAGCACATTTGGAGTTAATAGAAGGACTACAAATAGAAAGTTTGACTGCGACACCCTTTTATAGAGGTTGCTTGACAGAGGTGCTTGGAAGAAAATAATCTCCTGTGTTTGTAGCAGACATGCCACTTTGTCAGCACCATTCCAAGAAAGTTATTCCCTCCATTACGGATTCCTCATAATGCAAGTGTCTCCATTTAAATATTTTCCCCTAATCTCACCCAACTCAGCTTTCAGCATACAACGCCATAATGGAACGAAACTCGTTAGATTATATATCTGTGATTCAGTACTTAAAACAAAAGCAAACCTAAAAATACCTATAATGTACCGAAAATACCTAAAAATACCTAAAAATTAACAAACAATATTTTTCAACAAAATTCCACAAAACTTATCCAGTTTATCAAAAAGGATTTTCCTAGCAGACACCGCAAAGACATCCTCGCGGGTGAAAATTTGTTCACCCTCTATTTGAAGATGTATCCTTTAATGGTACAAATTAAAAACATCCTTCTTGTTGGCTTTTCTGTTCCCATGCCAACTTTCAATATGGTTCTAAATTAGTATGCTCTTAATATGTTCTGCATAATTATTAGGTTACAAAATACTTGTATCTTTCAGAATGGCTTTTTAGAGTCTTACTAATGTAAATTAGTCAGTAGTAGTATTATTTGTTAACTATGTTTAAGATCTTACAAAGGAACATTCAAACACAATATGTAAGTAGAAGATTTGATGGCATCATATTTTGAGTCGCCTCATTGTAGAAATAGGAATATATAGTTTTACAACAAGGTTCACTATGTAAGTAAAATTCGTAAGACGAACTATGGTATTTTTCAAATATTATACTTTTTATTTGAAAAGTCTTGGTTTCAAGATTTCCTATAGAATCAGTTCCGGACTGGGGTAAAAATTTCTTTTAACCTTTAAACTTTTAGACAACAATAATCAAGGTTGCAAGACCAAAAGTTACTCCGAATAGCAAATTGAGAAATAAAATTGCCCAAATTAATCCCAGTAATTTGAAATTCGCATGTATTCTAAACATAAAGATACTGTGGAAAACCGTAAAGCTAGGATTTCGAAGTTAAAAAATAATCCTAAAGTAATCCCCGTTTTACTCTTTAATTAAAAACATCTTTGGGATGAAAGGATCCCAAATGGCAACATTGGTCACACGGAAAACAAAGTGATGTGTAAATTCCTCGGTTGTACACTCCTATATAAAGAATGATACCCATACTCATTCAGAGTATTTGATAAAAGTGCATTTTCACTGACATTGTACTTTCAAATTCACCCCCATTTAAAGATTTCCCACTATCTTTCTTTAACATTAACCAGCGCTTTTCAACTGCAAGAGTTCTCCTTAAGTTATGTGGTGCTACCTAGAAAGGTTTCTTGCGAAATACTGTCTACAAAGGGCCCTTTCTTCTAAAATCTCTTGCTATGGGAAAAAATCTACCACTTTTTAAAAATCCTAAGTTCTAGGATTCACACAAATTTACACCCCTTTTGGACTGAATTTGGAAACAAGGATGACTACCACTTTTACAAAATAGTGCACTCGCCGGGATAGACTCGGTCGACCTGCCAGCAGATGAGATGTAGATCAAAACAGATCCTATGTAAGGCAAGCAAATTAATTAGTTTAGCTGGTTTACTTAAACCAGCTAACTTAAAACTGGAAATAACCCAACTTGCTTGTTTTTCATTGAAGCAAACACTTCACAAGTCAAGTTGAAAAGCTTGAAAAGTGTTTCATCTGAAATACCAGCGACAACGTTATTATTTTGTTGAGGTAAGCCTCGCCTGCTGTAAACATTATCTGCTCTTTCAAGGCTTGTGGAACCCTCGAAATGAGGGTAAGAATTTAAGACGAAAGGAATCAATAATTGAATAGAAGGATTGTCTTTAATTAATATGTAAATAGGTATCAAAGTAAATAGTTAATATTCGATAGTTGGTTGGTCAGGTGCCAAACCATCAAGGTGAAACAGGCACCGACGATCATGCGACTCCAAGCCATCTTATCACTGCAGGCATAGATGAGTTCATTACAGCTCAGACTGTTTTTCGAAGTCCAATTGTTTGGAGACTGTAAAAATGTCTTTCTTTGTCTTCCTCTGGCTCTCCTGCCCTTGAATTTCCTAACAAAGCAAGGCATTCCAGGTTATTTTCTTTATATATTTTTTTAATTTTTATTGTCTCTTATTTTCCTGGAGGAATTGCATCTGCCTTTGCCGTATTGTATAGATATCATCTGGTGTTGGCCAGAGCAAGAACTTCCTTGTTTTATTTGTGTTCTGTTCATAAAAAACGGAGCATTCTTCTCAGAAACCACATTTCGGCTGCTTCCAATTTTGTTTGAGTTTCTTTGCTGATTTTCCAACACTCACAACTTTATAATAGTACGGACCAAACATATGCTTTCAAAACTCTTTTCTTGGTATTCATTGTTACATTTTGATTGTGGAGGGTAGTACGTACCTTGGAGAAGGAATCTTTCGCTAGTGCTATTCTTTTAATTATTTCACCTTTACATTTTCCATTGAAAGTGATGGTAAAACCCAAGCATCGATAACTCTAGGCCTGCTTGACTGGTACCCCTTCGCTCATGAGGTGGCATGAGGGTGGTTCTCTCTTGGATACAATCAAGCACTCTGTTTTGTTAATGTTGAGGTCCAAGCCAATTCTTTCGCTTTTTTTAACCACCACACCAAGATTGTTTTGTAGTTTGAGCTCTGAATCTGCAACTGAGACAGTGTCATCGATTTATCTTAAGTTGTATATAGTAGTAATATAGTCGAAAAGAAGAAATAGCATGCTGACTTTTCAGGATCTGTCGTTTTTCTTTCCCGCATGTTATTTACAATTGGTTTAAGGTAATTGTAGGAAGGTGAAAATTATGTTTGTACAATACTGTGTTCGAACCAGTGCCAAAGGCTATCATGACCACATATACCACCAGCAGAGCCATGATCTTCCGGTCTTTACCCAATTATTTTTCCAACATTATCTTTCACTTAAACTGTTCTTTCCCAAAATCCCTTTCGTTGGATATGTCACTGTAACCACGCATCTGGGGCTAAACTTCCCATAGAACGACGACTTTGCTTCCAAAGTCAGATCTATATTATACTATTTTCACAGTTTAGGTAAGATCCATGTTTTTTTATTTGAGGCCAAAAAGACTTTCTTATTATATAAATGGGTGCCATTCTCTTCTACACCTTTTCTTTGGAAAAATAACGTTTAATTTTAATGAGAATTCTCTTTGGTGTACTTAAAGCCAGTCTTTATTTTTCTGGAGTAGGTTTGTTTGAAAAGTGTAATTAGAAAGATAATTTCTTTTATGAACTATTCATACTGATTGGTTTTCATAACTTATAAAAGAAAAAAGCAAAAACAAATGGGGCCATTAAATAGTAATTAAAATTTTATGATGTTTTGGTATGTTCAGTAGCCAGATTTAGTTAGAGATATTCTAAACACAAACCTCTTCCAAAACCAGTCTCAAATATGAATGTTTACAAGAAGCTAACAACAGATTATACTGCAGACGATAATCCTGAATTCGATCCAGTAATGCATAAAAAAAAATACAAGTCATTAAAATCAAACAGCCATCAAACCCTGAGAGGAAACGTAGCAACGTTTTCAGGAACTGCCTACAAGAAACTTACGAGGAAAAGAAATAAAACAAGGAAAGAATTTTGTCCAGAGATTAAGACATCATCCCAAGATCTTATTAAAGCAATGTCTGGGAATCAGTATCTTCGCATTGGACAATTTCTTGTTGGATTTGGTTTCAGTGCTGGAGTTAACTTCATTTGAAACTTTGACTCTTTTCTTGAAAAAGCTGGCTTAATTATTTGGTGGGCTGGTATTCATTAGTATATAAAACGAACTGACACCTATAAAAACATTTCTGGTTATTTGTAGGTTAATTTTTGTTTGGTATACCCCAGTCCAGTTAATGCTGTGTATTGGTATGGGTGAATTATGCAGAAAGATGTGCTGTAGAGGAATTTCAGGAAGCTGAATATATCGAACACTTGCACAGATGTAAAGAGACTGGATTATATCTATTAGAATTTCTGTTTATTCTATTTGTTTGAGGAGGTTGCATTTATCGATTTATCGAAAGCTTGAGTAGATGTAAAGAGACTTGCAATTTTAACTATCAGGATTTTGATTTTTTGTGAGCTGTTTTATTGACCTTTGCTATAAAAAGTATTGTTGCGGAATAATTGACTGTTTCTTCTGCTGATTGTTTTATGCTAGAATCAGCGTGCTAGAATCAATATTAACCACTTCAGATACAAGTAAAAGAACATTCTCAACGTATGGCAAGGCCGTATGTTAAAGGTCAAAGAAGACCGATAATTTCATTTCAAATATATTTTCTTGTATATTACATAAAGGGCTATTCCATATTTTATGTAAATGTAGCGAAATATATACTGGTATGTATCGCGTAAAATGATGTTAAGATGTGTTTAGAAATTTGTTGTTAATCTACCGTTATTTACTTTAACTGTTGAAATAGTATCCTAAAAATAGTGCAGAAGTATTTTCATCAAAGCTGTTTTAATTGAATAGCACTAGTGACTGTGTTTCTTGAAGCTCAATGATTTTTTCTTTCTCTGCCAGACTATCATGTGGGCTTTTAGAATCTAGTTTCTGTATCTCCTCTCTCCAGAGCGTACAGTCTTCTGCATCCTTACCATTTTGTCCTGTCAGCTGCATATCTTTATCCACCCAATGACTGTCTATTTGGTCTCTTTATTTCAATCTCCACTTTTCATTCTCCATTTGCTCTATCCGCATCTTCAACATCATAAATGACTCTATTTATATTTGTCAATCCTGAGCCAAATTCACGAGCATACTGTAAACAACAAAGCGTCAAAACGCAAATTGGAAAAAACAGTTCTTATTCAAAACTGATTCTGTGAATCAAGAGATCTCATAATGTTGATTATCATTGTCGTTCTTGTGGTTCTGCGTCTTCCTTTAGAACGTTTATGTGTCTTTATGTTTTTCTAAGTTAACATGCCTTGTTTTTATTCACAATAAATTGGTCCTTTAAGCTTAAAATGCGACAAAAGAGCTTGCATAGAGATAACAGAATAAAAAGTGTAGAAGTATATCAACTGCAGCCTTTGTACAAAATTAGTTTAGAAATTCTGTGAGGATGTTCCTTTATAATGTGCAGTACAGTAGTGGTCGAGTAGTTGAATCAACAGATTACCATGGAAGAAGTTTGTGTTTCAAACCCATGCCAAGTCCCTGGAAATACTGAGACCAATTTGTTTCTCCGTTACAAGTGCTATGCTACTGAGTATGTACATGTTTTGGGAGATGACATTGGAAGAGGGAAGAAAAAAAGTCAAATAAGCACTCTGCTCTAAATCCTTGTTTAAGGTAAATGACCTAATGACCTTAGGGTTTGAGGTCAATGACCTTTGAAAAATTAGATCAAGCGATTCTCTTGGCCAGTCTTATTAGTGAAAAGGAAAAAGGCGCCAGATGCTAAGCACCGAGACCAACAAGCAGGCTATCGTGAGAATAGATCTTGTGTGAACCAGATCGCTAGTCTACGTATCATAGTAGAACAATCACTAGAATGGAATTCACCTCTGTACATAAACTTCGTAGACTACGAGAAGGCATTCGACAGTGTGGACAGAGAGACACTCTGGAAGTTGCTAAGACACTACGGAGTTCCAGAGAAAATCATCTCACCTATCCGATGCCTTTACGAAGACATGAGTTGCAGTATCGTACATGCAGGACAGCTATCAGCCAGCTTCGAGGTGAAGACTGGAGTCAGGCAAGGTTGCATGCTGTCGTCATTCCTCTTCCTGCTAGTCATCGACTGGATAATGAAGACCACAACAACAGGAAAGAAAAATGGGATACAGTGGACACCCTGGACCCAGTTAGAATACCTTGACTTTGCTTATGATCTGGCACTCCTGTCACACAGCCGAAAATAAATGCCGGACAAGACCACCTGCCTTGAGACCACATCAGCTAAGATAGGACTCAACATCAACAAGAAGAAAACTAAATTACTAAAGATCAACACCGACAACAACACCCCAGTCACAATAGCAGGAGATCC
>RDPX01000157.1:622096-633932 GCA_003991215.1 Morbakka virulenta
AAGGCCTTCGTCATGCTGAAAAACATATGGTCTTCAAAAGAAATTAGCACGAAAACCAAGATCCGCATCTTCAATTTGAACGTGAAGTCGGTTCTACTATATGGCTGCGAGACATGGCGCACAACAACAAAGAATATAGTAAATACGCTGGACGCATAAAATCAGGAATGAAGACTTATGGGAAAGAGCAGGACAAGAAACAGTAGTCAGGCAAATCCTTAAAAGAAAGTGGGGCTGGATAGGGCACACCTTGAGAAAACCATCATCCAGCATCACACGACAGGTCTTAACCTGGAACCCACAGGAAAAAAGGAAGAGAGGGCGACCGCATAACAGCTGAAGGCGAGATACCGAGGCAGAACTGAGACGGCAGGAAACAAACTGGACTGAAGTAGCAAGAGAAGCCCAAAACAGAGTGCGGTGGCGAACTTTCGTCTATGGCCTATGCTCATCCGTGGGCTATGGGCTTAAGTAAGTAAGTAAGTTTCTCTTGGCCCTTTGGTTCATTGCCAACCTTATTGCTGTAAAAATTGCAAGTAAACTCTTGTTAGCTCCATTCTTTCTTTCCATATTGGTCTAGAATCTTGCTTATGAACGCTATCTTGCTCTCTCCTGGCTTAGCTATGCTTATCAGTCTCTTTAAGAATATTTTATTACTCAATTGACTGCCTAAAGTCAAACGGAAGCCTATCATGCTTACAGAACATTACTTGGCGTATGTGGTATTGCATAGATATTAAAAACCATCCTTCATTCGGACACTTTCTGCTTGTTCGTCTTATTGTATACCAAATGTTATACCAAAAATACGCAGCTGATATCGAGATATCGGCAATTATCTGTACTGAAGACACTCAGACAGACAGACACAGAGCTTAATTATGATATAGGTTTCAAGATACTTGCAATTAAATTTTTCTCTTTATTTTGGTCGTTTTGAAAGTCATTTTGAACTAATAGCACATTAAAAAAGAAACATAAATAGCAATTAGATGTTCCCAAAATAAAACTGGGAAGTACAAAAAAGCTTTCTTTTACAAGGACATTCTAATTCAAAACACAGGTCCACAAGAATTGAAACTAGACATGAAACTGATTTTTAATTATTTTATTACAAACTAGTCAAATTTCCTTTTTATTTTCATACCAAATAACGTATACCAAAGGAAACGTAAATGACATTTTTAGCTTTTTATTTTCTAATTCTATTTATTCTTCTAACTTTTGTGTACAACACTTAACAGCCTAGGCAACTTGTGAACTTTCTTTTAGTGTCTCTGTCTCTCTCTCTGTCGGTCTGTCGGTCTCTCTGTCTCTGTCTGTCTGTCTCTCTCTTCTCTTCTCTCTCTTCATATATATATATATATGTATATATATATATATATTTATATTTATAATTATATGTATATAAAAAGCATAAGCCAATTTCACCCTTGCCTGGACTGTTACTTGTTATTTAAGCCTTTTCAGTACAACACAAGCAAATAAACATAAAGACACTCATCCTATTCATCTGATAAACTCCCTTTTGAAAGCTGCTGGATCTTGTTTCAACTCCATCCATGGCACCCATAACATTCGTCTGTAGCACAAAATTTTTAAAATTCTTCCTATCTCTTAACGGGTAATCTTCACAATTTCCATATTTCACAACCGTACATAAAGGTAGGGAACGCATCTTATTTAAGTAACATTTTCCTCATTGGTAACAAAACTATTGACGATGTTATTACTCTTTTTATTTCAGTAAAAGTTATTCTGACTATTTCAATAATCTTCGTATTTCTGTGTCACATTTACCATAATCAGTGATTAGTTGTCTCTCTCTGTCCGTCTTCTTTCTCTCTCACTGTCTCCCTGTGTGTCTTTTCTCTCTTTCTCTCTCTCTCTCTCTCTCTCTCTCTCTCTCTCTCTCTCTCTCTCTTTCTCTCTCAGTGATTCTAATAAAGAGAGCATATTATTTCAAGGGAACGAAGAGTAATGGAAAAACGGATGACATACAGAAAATAAAGTATTGAGCTCTCTTTTTTGCTCTGCACACGATTTAACATCAAGACTACGATTCTGATATCACATAGCATATTAATAAGTCCTTAATTTAAAGTTTTAAGTTTTTAGTTGGTTTGATGGACAGTTGTTTGCTACAAGCTAACCACCCTCTTTCTAACTAAACCTTAATGCTTGTAACTTGCCTTCTTTTGCGTTTACAACGCGTCAACATGAATAGCCAAACAAGTAAAAAAGGCAATCTGAAAGTGCAAGAAAAGAGGTCGTATAGAAGATACTTGGTTTACTTGTATGGCTACATAATAAAATAGGTACATCTGTTACGCAACAAACAACAGTATAAGAATAACTTTGTTTACATAATAACAGTGACTACCAGTTGATAGCACTGTTATTGTCAATAGAGGTGACGCGTCTCTTACGTGTCAGGTATGAAGGTGAATAACAATGTATCTACATCACAAGGAAGAAAAACGTTGGTCTTTTGTTTTTCCTGATAGCTGGTTGAGACTTCGGTGCAAGTGATACAGTAACTATTGTGCAATGGAGAGGTCAAAAGGATTTTAACATGGTGTTAAAAAGAAGACCGTACAAAGTGGAGACAAGGAAGTTAGGTGCACCCCGAAACTTTCAAACTTACGTTCTTTAGAATTTAAAAGATTTGCCACATTCCAAGAATATAAGAATATTTAAAAATGAAGATATTTAACAACTCTAGTAATATAGGCAGGTCTACGATTGGCTGGAAAATATGCCATAATCTGACTTAAATAATGCACTTGCTGATCGGCTTGCAGCTCTTCCATTTTTATTTGCTGAGTATATTCGATACTGGTTACAGGTAGACCTACTGCCCTATTCGGCAACTGCATAATAGTGCTTATTGAGTGCAAGCGGATGCACATAACGGGCTTTCTATTATGGTGTATGCAATGGAAACGATAATCTTACTTACTTACTTCAGCCTGGAGGTTGTAAGTCAAACCTCCCGACCACAAACGATCATCTACAAGAACAAAACTGATGGTAGTTGAATACGTAAAAATTTTAGTTGCACAAGAATTGTAGTAATATTTTGAGTTTACCAATATATATATATATACACAATACACTGTCAGGTCACATTACCTAACCTGCAACAGGTAAAATGTAACCCTGTACAACCTCAGTGGACTGGCTAACATACAGTCACTACCAAAAGTTTAAGACCACCCTTAATTTTGACTCTGAAATGACACAACTGATTATATATCTATATTAAAACTGATTTATTGTGGATAATATTTCCTTTACACACAAATCTCATATTTTTTAGTATCTTTTGATTAAATTTGCATCCATATTGATAGTTGTTTCCTTGATATTCAGTATTTGGTGGGTCCACCGCCACTTTTAATTATTGCCTGCAGGCGTCTTGGCATACTGTGTACTAGATTTCTGCAGTATTCCTGCGAGATTTCTTTCACCCACACTTCTTTTATCGCTTCCACAAGGTCCTTAGCACTTGATGGCTGTTTCTGGGAAACTTTATCTTTCATTTCCGTCCACAGATTCTCTATTGGATTCAGGTCAGGGCTGTTGCCCGGCCAATCCAGAACATGAATCCTGTTCTCAGTCAGAAAAGTCATAGCAACTTTTGATCGGTGACAAGGGGCACCGTCCTGCATGAATATAGTACATTTATGTATGTCCATGTGAATTTTTAGCTTATCCGACAGCAATTCAACGTACCGCAGACCATTCATAGTTGTTCCAGATGGCAAAAAATACAACCCAGCAACTCCATTTTCCGAAATTGCACCCCATATCATTTGACTTGGAGGGTGTTTCATCGAAGAAATCGTGTATTTTTCATTGAATCTCGTTCCAGGTGGCCGGCGAACATGTCGTTTCCTCACCACAAACTGCTGTAGAGTGGACTCGTCCGAGAACATGACTTTACCCCACTGTGCTGGTGTCCAGTTCTGGTACTTCTTAGCGAAGGCTAATCGTTTTGCCTTCATTACCGGTGTCAGGCATGGTTTTCTGGCAGGCTTGTAGGATTTTAGACCGAATTCGTGTGAAAGACGTCTGGAAACAGTCATGCGACTTACACTCACACCTCTTTCCACCAAATTAGCTCGAATTTTGTTGATGGAACTCATTGGTGACCTCGTAACTATCCTTTTCATCAGGTGGTCATCTCTTACAGTGATTTTTCTTGGCCTTCCACTCCGATGTAAGTCTTTGTAGCAGCCATACTGCTGATACTTTTTAACTGCTTGATGGACTGCAGTTTTGCTGACTTTCAATTTCGTAGAAATATTCCTTTCAGATAGTCCTTCTCTATGCAGAGCAACAATTTGACCTCTTTGAACTTCACTGAGGGACTTTTTTCGACCCATTTCTGTAGCAACAAGAAGTATAAAAAGTGAAAAAAATTCCAAAATAAAATCGATTCAGATGTCCGCAGTGTTAAAGAAGAATGTGTAATGAGCGACCAGAGCGCAAACAATGAGTATGGTGCAATCTCAACAGTAGGAAGATGCAATACAATCTCATACCGAGAAATCTACGTATTTCCATGAGTGGTCTTAAACTTTTGGTAGTGACTGTACTTGTTTCCATATGATCCTGGAACGTAGACAAGAGTTTGAATGACAACTGAATACTCCTTGTTTATCAAAGAACATTACATTTTTATGTGCTATTGAACAAATTTATCTCATTGAAACACTACTTTCTTTCATTCAACTTCGTGGCTGACTAAGCAGCAGGAAAACTAAATCTGACGTGCCACTGAGTAACGAACAAAATGTCAACATTGTAACTATTCGTTTTCTAAGAGTATTCATTACATTTTACTAATGGTAACAAGTTCTGCATACATACCAGACCCTGTCCTGAAAACATACCAAACCTAATCCTGAAGACACACCAAACGCAGTCCTGAAGACATAGCGAACCTAGTCCTGAAGACATGCTGAGCCTAGTTCTGAAGACATACCGAATCTAGACCTGAAGACATACCGAACCTAGTCCTGAAAACATATCAAATCTGGTCTTCAAGACATGTTCCAGCGAACTAGCACCAGCTGTCTACCTCATGTTTAAATTGAGTGTATGCAGTAGTGTACTACCAGAGGACTGGGAAAATACCAACATCGCGCCACTATACAAGAAATAAGAGTGAAACAGGAAATTTTAGGCTAGTGTCACTCACAAGTATGTGCTGGAAACCCCTAGAACACATCAGATATTGACATATACTGCACCATCTGGAACGTCATGAAATACTTACCAACTTACAACATGGGTTCAAGAGAGGGCATTCATGTGAAAGCAGAATATTAGTAAAAATGGATGATATCGTGAGTAATTTTGACTAACAGAAACAGATAGATCTGGCGATACGTGATTTCAGTAAAGCTTTTGATACGGTACCGCACAGAAAATTACCATCCAAACTTGAGAACAATAGTTTTAGAGATAAGATCTTAAGCTGGATCTTATCCTTTCTAATTGATCTAAATCTGAAAGTACTGGTGAAGGCAGACTAGTTAACAAAATGCACAGTGGATTCCGGGTTACCCCAGGGCACAATACTGGATTATCTCCTGTTCTTGTGCCACAAAAGAAATAAAAGAAATAAAAATGGCAACCGCTATCAAAAAAGAGGGAAGGTAAACACCTAACTTTTTTCATAATCATTATTGACTAGATGGCAGTCCCTGTAAACTCTGTGTATATTCGACTTATTGTAAGACAACAAAGTAAATTACATCAGATATCCATTAAGTGTGTATGTGTATATGTGTATGTGTGTGTGATATACTGGCACCTACAAGAACTCATTTTTACCAAAAACCATCATGGAATGGAACCACAACTGGGTTTAAAACAGCAGTACAGCATGATTATTTCAGCTCAACCAGTAACATCATTTCGCATAACCATTTCCCAGATAAATTTCTGCTCATTGTGTGAGCTACTCTTGAGTATCATACAGACACATATACAGATGTAGACGTAGACGTTGGTAGTAGCAAAAAAGTTCAGGTGGTCAGAAGGACCTCATTAGTTTTTCAAAAGACCAAAGAATAGAATTTTTGGTACACTGTTATCATTTTTTGTTATTATTTTGCTACTTTCTATTGTTTTTTCCAATTTATTGTTTATTACTCTGGGTTTCATATTATAAGAAATAGGTTGGTTCGTTATATCATGCTAGAGTGTATCTTAAGCCTCAGGCCATTTGGTACACTTTTTAATGTACCATTTATTCCTTGCATGGCGAAATGTTGCCATATTTGGACAGGTGCTCCACCATCTCATCTTGATGTTCTTGATCATGTTCAGAGACTTGTTTGTAACTTGGTGGGTTCAGATCTTTCTGCTGCTCTTGAACCTCTCATTGACGAAATGTGGCTTTCAAAAGGTATTGTCAGGGGAAATCTTCTGATAAGCCTTCTTCGTTGGTACCAGTTCACTTTATTGCATCTCATGTGACTCTTTTCTCTCGACTTCTTCATCCTCATGTAGTTGTTGTCTCTCCTTGTAATAAATATTTCTGTGATTGTGGTTTTTTCCTCCAACTGTAAGATTTTGGGACTCTCTGGGTTGATAATGCTTTCCTACAGCTGGGAAATGCAGACGACGATTGATACATTCGGCAGCCAAAGTGCTGCACGGTTACTTATGTAGTAACTAGATAGTTATTTCTTGGTTGGCCATTTCTAATTTTGTTCAGTTAGGACCTGAAGTTAGGGAGGGGTCAAAATCACAATTAGGAAGTAGGAATGAGGACTTAAAATTCGTGGACTATTGGTTTTAGAATAACCAACGTTTAAGTAGCATGCAAGGATTCGATAAACAGACGATTCGTTGATTGCCGAGAATATATCATACAGAGCAATGAAAGTTGTACATAACGAGCCTATTTTGAATTATTATACGTAGCAAGTTGGTTGGCATCAGAAAGGCAAGAAATTCCTCACTTCTGAAACAAAGTAGAAAGGGCACCTTCTGAGCCCCAATTGCTTGGGGAAAATGACATTAAAATTAAAAAACATACGTAGCAAGTTGATCACATCAGTATGCTTAAAAATTTACTGGATTAAAGTTTGTGAATTTCACTTCATGCATTGTACTACAAGAATGTTTTAAAGTCCAAAGTTAACTATCATAATCATCTCTTGGCTTAACCTTTTTCTTTTCTTTATGTTTTGTTTCTTTTTATTTTGTCATTTCTTCACAGCTCCATACACTTAGTGGTATTATGCCTTGTATGGTTCTTAGCCATTCATTAATAAAATAAATAAATAAATAAATAACTGCATTTCAATCAAAGCAATATTTGAACATTGAAATTGTGCCTTGCTGAATGGCAGTTAGCTTGTTCCCAGGCCTCTATCATTCCGGTTGTTGTTTCTCCTGACTTGGTTGCTGTTAAATGGCAACATTTGTGGTTTATTTACTCTAAATGGATGATATTGCCCTAAGAACACGAGAAACATTTCAAATATTACCCTTAGTTACTCCTAGTCCTATGGAACGGTACTCTGAGAAGCAATAAAAGATAAGATTCACGGAAGCAGTGCTGTTAAGAGAAGAACTTCCAAGTGCTCAACGAGAAATTTTGAGATGAGCAACAAAGAAGAAGTTTTGTTTACTGGAAAGTGAGGGAAATTTATTTATTTTGACTTTATTTAGCATTGCGTTTATTGATATTTAGCCTATTCTGAAAATGATTTAGGCATGGCCTAGTGCTTCCATGTTAACAGTATTGCAGTCCATACTGTTTTGTGTAGATGATGACAGCTGGACCTCCTCTCTTTTTGGTTAAATGGGGTCATTCCTTGACACCTTTGTCCTCTGTAATCAATTATTTCAGATGCAATTTCCAAGTAGTTTTAATTGACTTGGCTTGATCATCTAAAGTAGTTCCTTTTCACTCCTTCCCAACATAAAACTTCGGTATATCGTTGTCTACACACGAAGCTTGTTGTCATGATCACTCAGCCACAATGTCATAAACAAGGGAGTAAATAATATTATTTAACTGTAAATCTACCTCGCGTACAGGTGATACTGTAGCAAGTATGACACTAGTTCAAAGCAGGGTAAGTATGGCTGCTATGTTCATTTGGTACCCACAAAATATTTGAGGACTAAATATAAAGAAAGAAGGTATGTTATTCAAAGAACTTAACCATAGTTGGTCTCAAATGTTATACTGTGTCCTTTATCCCCTGCCTCTGCAACATTGTTACCTGGAGGATGAATGCTACTACTTAATTGTTGACAGTCACTTGAGAAATGCAAGGCTCAGCTGTAGTGTGACCATTAGCAGACAGTTTACTGTTCATTGAGGGAAGGGGGGATAGCAAACTTTTTTTATCATGCCCATCAGTTTGTCAGAAAGCGTAGGCAACTCCATTGTAGATGTATTCAATGCAATTAAAATTGTTTACCAGGAAGACATTTAATTGTGGCTGGTTGCTCTGACATTTATAAATTAAATCAAACACTCAACTTATTCAATAAGTTCAATTAAAGCATACTATTCTCTTCAGTAAAACTGAAAAGATTAGTCACATTTTTAAACAGAAATAGCAAAACGTTATTGCACACCAATGATGTTCTTTACGAATTATGCTCTATAAGGGGTGATGAAAAAGCTCTTAAGAAACTATGAAATTACATTGCAACACTTGATGCACTGGTTATTCATGTATAGACATACTTACCTGGAGGTATTGTAGAAGATTCCATTGTTGACATTGTGTAGTAGCAATGCAGAGATACAATGTAACAGGATGGGCAATGTGACCATGAACCCCAGTGATGTGTTTTTGCAAATGAAGTGAGTAACTTTGTTGAGCAGTGATATGTGATCAAATTCCTTAAGAATATTGACAAGAAACCAATAGATATCTCCATTCTCACCAGGTATTGGATCCAATGATTTCTATCTGTTTGCTAAACTCAAAGTTGGGTTCAATTTCTTTGGTAGGCTAGCACCTTTTTTTCATTTTTATCTTATTCCTCAGTCTTAGTATATAAGATTATTATACATTAATTGTATGGCTGGATTACTGTGTCTTACAGTGATGCAAATTCTCTTTTTACCTAAAGGTCAACAAAGGATGAAAGGAAGTTTGATACAATCATTGGTGTACTTGAAGATGCAGTTATAGGTAGGAAAATTTTCTCAATGTAGATAACAAACTGCTAGTAATATTTCATAATAGTAATTTGAAATAATATGAAATTCATATTTATAACAGGGCACAAATTAACATATCATGATTTGGGAAATACAATACTTTTTTTCATAACACTATGTTGTGATGAAAAAGAAAAAATCAAGATACCAAAAGGCTTTTTTTAGTATCATTAATATATTTTTTTTAAATACAAAAATAAAGTAAATGTTGATCGAAATTGTACAAATATAATGAAAGCGTCACTAAGCTTTGGTGTTATGTGCTTTTTTGTTTCTGTAAAACACAGATGATTTCTACAAGTTTTTAGCCAACTGTTCAAGTGTAAGACAGTGGAGATAGGCAGGTTATTTAAAACCTTTGGCTGGTAACATTTTCCTGGTTCACTTCTGAAAAGTTAATTCAAACCCTGTTAAAAGTAAATACAATTCCATAATGGTGAGTTGGATTTTGAACAATTTCTAACATTGAGCCTAATGTGATGTCAATTTCTGACCTAGTGGTTTTCTATTTTATCACTGGCAGTCATCTGAGGAGTCACAGTTTCATAATAAGGACCTTCCCTGTTCAAAATTTATGTTATAGCCTACCATAAAGCCCTGGTTATAAGCCCCAGCTTATATTCACTCATAAGTCCTTTCAAGTTGGCTTGTAGTCAGAAATTTACAGTAACCTCAAAGATTGAAAGGTTTCATTTCTATCAATCATATTATTGGATTGGGGCAAAAGTGCTGTTCATTCTGGACCCTGAGAATCCATGCAGACCTTCAAAAATGCCATTGTTGATGAGTAACTTGAAAAAACCAACACACACTTAACTTTTGGACATGTATCAGAAATTTAATTTACAATAGTCTGGCACCTTCTTGTAAATTAATGTAGAATTTATGAGAGAAGCAAGACCAGCAGCCTAGGAATGTGGGTATAGCATAATGGAGTTAAAACATTATGGAGGATCCATGTAGCAATGCTGTCCATGTAGCAATGCTGTCCAAAAAAAAATACATAGTTGGGGTTGAGTAGGACTTAAGAGTGACCTTGCAGGACAACTCCCCTCCTGCTAATATTATGCAAGCCTAAACACTGTATAATTAAGTAGCTTGCAATGGTAATTGTTTAGTAGATATGTAAAAGAAATGAAGTGCTTATGAGTAGGTTAGATAAAAATGAACAAGATGTGCCTTTTATTCTTTAGGGTAACACTTTACTAGTAGATAACAATTAAAATTGTACAATTGTACCAGAAAAATAAATAAAAGTAGTTCATGCATATCTATTTTATTTTATATAAGTAGCAATATTTCAAATTAAAGTTGTGCTGATGCAGAAACATGCAAGTCAGCTGAAAGCTTGCTTCTCTGACAAATACAACACCTGGGCATCAACATTGGACTTTACAGGGAAGAAACTTCAGGTTTGTGGGTTTAACTCAAACCTCAGGGAACGGAGAACCCTGCCTTGCATAATCCAAGGTATACCACCTGGTCAGTCACCCCTTCTTGGGTTACAGAGATTTTATACTGTCAGACTGGCTTGTCTCAGTGGGAGTGGCCCATTCCAGGGCATACAAGCTTCTTTTAGAGGTCATCAGCCAGGGATGGCCACTTGCTGCCTTGCAAGCAGGTCATTTGACCAAAGGCTAGGCCCACTGCCAATAAGTGTGGTTGGTGGCAGGAAGGAAATTTTGCCAAATCCCTTTAAGTAAATGGCATTATTCTTATATCACATTCATTCTGTATTGGTCACAGCCTGGGTCAACAACAACTGCCTTTGCCCTGGGGGAACCAATGGGGTAATGGAAACTATGCTACTAGGAAAATACAAAAAAGATGGAGAGGAAGAAGGAAGGTTGCTAAAAGATGAGTCAGGAAAATGAAGCCAAGAAAGGAATTGAACATTGAAATGGGATCATTGGACATGGCTTGTCTGACAGGAAAGGAGGCAGACACAACAAGGGAAGTAGCAGCTCTCACAGAAATGAGGAAGTAAAGGCACTGTGGATGGAAGGGAACCAAGCCAAGAGAATTTGGAAGAGGCTACAAGGTGTACTGCCATGGCTACAAGTAATGGGGTAGGCATGATTTTGGAGGAAAGCCTTGTACCCAGAGTTGTGGAAGTGGAAAAGATTTTATACTGATTGAAGGCCATGAAACTGGAAATAAAAGGAGAACACCTTGGTGTGGTGAGTACTTATGCCCCACAGGTAGGATGTAAAGAGGCAGAGAAAGACAAATTTTTGAGAATGTTTGATATGCTGATTGCCAATTTGCCAGGACAAGACCAGGAGTTTGTTGGAGGAGACCAAAATGGGAAGATATTGGTATGGAAGAAGAAACCAGACAGGAGATACCACCATCAGTATGGCTAGAAGGTTTAATGTTGTGATTATCAACAAGTTCTTTCAGAAAAGAAACCAATGTAGAGCAACATTTTGCAGTGGGAATACCTTTACCCAGGTTGATTACATTCTTTTCAGAAAGGGACACTTAAAGGAAGTGACAGATTGTAAAGTGATATCCAACAAGAGTGTAACAGCCCAGCATAGACCCATTGTGTGCACTCTCAGAATCCTGCTGACAACTATATGGACAGCAAAGAAGCTGGCAGAGACAAGGTTGTGGGTG
>RDPX01000157.1:648707-668490 GCA_003991215.1 Morbakka virulenta
ACACTTCCCGTAGGCTGTTCGGGTCCCCCCTGATCTAATATATTATTTGTACTTTGATTCATCACTAAATAGGAGATAGTCAAGTATACCGCCCCGGGCACCAAGCCGGAATTTCAAAGCTTGGGCGCACAGCTACCAGTGTTTTTATCGTGACACCATCACTAGAGAGGTTGCTACCCAAAGCTAAAGAGTCCCCTCTACCCATGAGGCCGACTAGCCCCCGCCGGATGCCAACCCGGTATTTCTTTATCTCGGGGAGAGCTAACAGGTACTACACCTTGCTCAAGGGTGACCTGGAGGTAGTTGTGGCAAAGAGTAACCTCATTCGCCCACGTCAAAACTCCACAACCGGATGCAGTTTAATGATTATTATTATTATTATTATTATTATTATTATTATTATCATTATTAGTATCATTTTTTTATTATTATTATTATTTTTATTATTATTATTATTATTATTAATGTTATCATCATCATCATCATTATTTACTGTCAGCATCGTATCGCAGTGTCTGGGTGAATACCCAGACACTTATTCTTCTTTGGGATTTCCTGGTGTTCTCCAATCTAAACTTCACTCGCAGGTTACTCGATAGCATTTTGTGATCACTTCCAGAGTCTGCTCCAGGCAAAGCCCTGCAGTTCAAGGTAGATAACTTATATCTCACTTTGTTCAGGATGTGATCAATCTCATTTCGGGTGTCACCACTAGAGGAGATCCATGGTGTTTCCCGTCTTACGTGATGTTTGAAATTAGTGTTGGTGATGAAAAGGTTATTGGTTACGCAGAATTCAACCAGCTTTTGACCACTTACATTTCGAGTTCCTGTACCCTATGGTCCGATGATGTCCGGTTCGGATGTACTTCCAGTTATGGCTTTGAAATCCCCCATCACTACTAAGTTGTCACTGCTACTGATTCCGTCGAGGGTGTATTACAGCGCCCCATAGAAATCGTCATGGACCTCATCATCCTTGCCAAAGGCTGGCGCATAAACCTGGACAACTGTGATGTTGACAAGTCACAGGCCCCAGCCACTGACCCGCCACCCTTAGGCCCTTGCCGCGACTGCTTATTGGGTATTCGCGGCTAACCTACTTATGTGCAGGGCTGCCACCACCTACCGACGCGCTGGGTAGCTGCAGCTCGCCCCCAGTAGAGTTTTAGTCATCTATAAACGTAAGTGGTTTAGGGGTACTTGTCTTCCATGCCATTCATACTTTGCGTTTACTTTTTCTGAGAATAAGAGATATTGGTATCATACATAGTACAAATAACAATGATGGAAGGCTGTCACCTTGAAAGATTCCTCGTTTCACCTCTACATCTCCCAGTTCTTCTCCATTAGACGTAAGAGATAGCTTCCACTTTTCCATGGTTTTCTGTAGAAATTTTCTAGCGCTTTTTGTTATACCAAAGATTTCCATGCACTCCTTTATCCAGCTATGGAGGACAAAAGCATAGGCCTTTTTGTAATCAACCACGCCATAGCTAGATTTGTGTGCCTTTTCCTGCAATCTTTTAGCGCTGTTTTGTCGATTAATAGTTTATCTTTTGCCCCATGACTGTTGCGTCTGCAATCCTTTTGTTCCTCGGTCAACTTTTTTTCTCTTTCCAAATAATCATATATTTTCTCTAATATACTTGCAATCCATACACTCGCGGCACTTGTCATGTTATTCGTTTCAGTGATGTTTCTAGTCTCCGTATATATTGACCTTCTTGTTTTTTTTGTTAAGGGATTTTTTATCGACCTTTTATAATGATATACCATAACAATCTTTTCCTTCTGTCAGAATTTCTCTTAGCTCATCTATAATTTGTTTTTGTTCCTGATTTATGTCGTTTTCCTTTACTTCTTCCATCTCTGGCTCATTTGTTTGAGTAATTGTTTCATTACCCTTAATCAATTTCATTCCTTCCCTCCTCTATGGTTCTCTCTTCATGCAACACATTATTTAATCTCGTTTCATTTGTTCGGGATTCATTTTCTATTCCCCTTATGATCATTTCTAGATCGAGACCCGATAAGCACCCATTTACTCTAATAGCATTTGGTTGATCACACACATGCTGTTCAGTTGATTCAAACGAAGCTCTCTCTTTATTCCTGGAACGTTTTTGTGTATTCACACTGACAGGTTTACCTTCTTCATTAAAGGGTTTTCGACAACAGTAGCATTTCATAACAATCCTGTTTACTTCCTTAGTCCACTTCTTTCTATAGTAGTAGTAGTAGTAGTAGTAGTAGTAGTAGTAGTAGTAGTAGTAGTAGTAGTAGTAGTAGTAGTAGTAGTAGTAGTAGTAGTAGTAGTAGTAGTAGTAGTAGTTTATTANGTATTACAGCGCCCCATAGAAATCGTCATGGACCTCATCATCCTTGCCAAAGGCTGGCGCATAAACCTGGACAACTGTGATGTTGACAAGTCACAGGCCCCAGCCACTGACCCGCCACCCTTAGGCCCTTGCCGCGACTGCTTATTGGGTATTCGCGGCTAACCTACTTATGTGCAGGGCTGCCACCACCTACCGACGCGCTGGGTAGCTGCAGCTCGCCCCCAGTAGAGTTTTAGTCATCTATAAACGTAAGTGGTTTAGGGGTACTTGTCTTCCATGCCATTCATACTTTGCGTTTACTTTTTCTGAGAATAAGAGATATTGGTATCATACATAGTACAAATAACAATGATGGAAGGCTGTCACCTTGAAAGATTCCTCGTTTCACCTCTACATCTCCCAGTTCTTCTCCATTAGACGTAAGAGATAGCTTCCACTTTTCCATGGTTTTCTGTAGAAATTTTCTAGCGCTTTTTGTTATACCAAAGATTTCCATGCACTCCTTTATCCAGCTATGGAGGACAAAAGCATAGGCCTTTTTGTAATCAACCACGCCATAGCTAGATTTGTGTGCCTTTTCCTGCAATCTTTTAGCGCTGTTTTGTCGATTAATAGTTTATCTTTTGCCCCATGACTGTTGCGTCTGCAATCCTTTTGTTCCTCGGTCAACTTTTTTTCTCTTTCCAAATAATCATATATTTTCTCTAATATACTTGCAATCCATACACTCGCGGCACTTGTCATGTTATTCGTTTCAGTGATGTTTCTAGTCTCCGTATATATTGACCTTCTTGTTTTTTTTGTTAAGGGATTTTTTATCGACCTTTTAAAATGATATACCATAACAATCTTTTCCTTCTGTCAGAATTTCTCTTAGCTCATCTATAATTTGTTTTTGTTCCTGATTTATGTCGTTTTCCTTTACTTCTTCCATCTCTGGCTCATTTGTTTGAGTAATTGTTTCATTACCCTTAATCAATTTCATTCCTTCCCTCCTCTATGGTTCTCTCTTCATGCAACACATTATTTAATCTCGTTTCATTTGTTCGGGATTCATTTTCTATTCCCCTTATGATCATTTCTAGATCGAGACCCGATAAGCACCCATTTACTCTAATAGCATTTGGTTGATCACACACATGCTGTTCAGTTGATTCAAACGAAGCTCTCTCTTTATTCCTGGAACGTTTTTGTGTATTCACACTGACAGGTTTACCTTCTTCATTAAAGGGTTTTCGACAACAGTAGCATTTCATAACAATCCTGTTTACTTCCTTAGTCCACTTCTTTCTATAGTAGTAGTAGTAGTAGTAGTTTATTATTATTTGGTTTTACTTTCCTCTATGGCTGTATACAATCCCACTCCTGGTCTCACCCAGAGACCTGAGCAAATGGGAAGGCTGGCTTTAGACAACAAATACTTTTATATCGGATTTAAATTATTATTATTATTATTATTATTATTATTATTATTATTATTATTATATTTTCCTTTATTTAAACACAGCTTCTAGCTGGATGTTGATACTAAAGTCTAGACATCAAGTAACTCCCAGTCACTTCAGGTGTCCAGTACTTTCCTGAGTATTCTTCCTGTACCTGTACCTTTATTATTATTATTATTATTATTATTATTATTATATTACTTTTATTACTTTTATTTTTATTATCAATATTGTTGTTTTTTGAGTTTACGTTTTGATGCAATCGTCTAACATATCATTAACCTGAAATCTCAGGCAGATAAAGGTTGATTATGGAGTTTTACGTCATCATTATTATTATTATTATTATTATTATTATTATTATTATTATTATCGTTGCTATTGGTATTAATGTAATCATTGATATCTACATCGTCGTGATTAAAATAATTGTTTTTATAGTCGTTAGGGGCATTTTCACTCAAAGTTAATATAATTAAAAATTATTTTTTGTATGACGTGATTACGAAGTAGATAATAATCGATCATTGAAAAGCTGGTTTGCAGAATATTCTCTCGAAAGTAAATAAAAGAGAGTGTTGGAATAATCAGGCTGGCTGGATATTTACTTAATTTTTTTGGTAATTGTGAAAGGGGGTGGTAAGAACAGAAAAAATATTAATGCTGGGTACTCTTTATTGGATATTAGTACAAGTAATGCAAAATAAATGAGCATATTTCTAATCGATAACTCATTGATAACTTTTACCCATGTTGATAGCAAATCTATTCTTTCATTTCTTTTGCTTTATGTCTTTCAAAACACGTTTTAATCAAGATTTTAAAAATTCAAGTTTTAAAAGAAATGAACTGCCCCACGAATCCTGAATGCTGTCACTTACTTAAAAGAGAAGTTTTCTTGAGGTCGCTTAACGGAACCTTTTAGGTAGAGGTGTTAAAATAGGAAGGGGGAAAGAGGGTTGAAAATATCTTCCGATTTAATAAGCGAGATGGGACAGTTATTCGAGAGAGTCAGCCTGTAGCAGATTATAGACATTGACACTATAAACCTAACGGGAGTAATGTAAGCGACTTTTATATTTAATAATTTATCTTATTATAATTACTGCTTGTAGAATGACGTGTTTATCTTGTAGAAACGGTATGTTGAGTTGTAAATTGTTGTATTTCACAATTCATCTGTACATAGAAACTTTTACATTTAATAAAACGGGGTTTTTTTTCGACAGGAGTTAATGGGTTATTCGATATGCTCAGAATTTGATATATGTTAAGAGGGATGGAAATTACATTGGGTTTTTTTGCGAGAGAGCTTTCTCAAAGAATACATAAACACATACATAGATGAATCCACCCATACCATACATGCATGCATACATACATGGATACATACATACATGCATATATACGTAGATACATGCATACATGGATACATACATACATACATTCCTTCATTCCCTTCTGTTTGCTCTTTCCGCCCGTGTAGCCCAAGGTGGCTTTTGAGACTTGCAAGCGACTTACACAGTTTGTGACAAACGTGACATTCCAAGTGATCCTTCGAAGTGGCAGCAGGAGGATTTTCATCTCCATGAATCTCGAGGGTTTTTTAGGGGGGGGGGGCGGAAGCAGAATGGAAATGAGTAAATGGAAGATTCAGAAGTAGTAGCAGTAAAGGGGCACAACAGAAAAGATTCTTATCCTAGTGGTCTGATGAGACTTGTGGTAATCCGCTAGCCCTGCCTTAGACAACAGAGACCAACTACACACCTTACAAGACCAAAGAGGGTCACAATCAGCTGGCAAAAGTTCATACCTCCTGCAGAATTTCTTCATTTTAGCACGAGAGAGTCTGCTTTCTTCATACAAGTAAGCACATTGAAAGATTAAACTTCTCCAATGGTCACGATTAGCAGTCAATGCTTCCCAGATGCCTTTACCAATCTCCATACGCTTAAGGTTCTTCTTAAAATTCCCCTTGAACCTTTTTCGTGGCTTACATTGAGATCTTTTTCCTGATGACATTTCACCGTAGAACAATTGCTTAGGGAGCCTGGTGTCGTCCATTCGTCTTAAGTGGCAATCATTTTTGTCTCGCTGACAGAAGGGATACCAGATATCACTGAGTGAATGCCACCGTAGTAATTGTAGTTCCTCAGGACCATAAAGGGCTATCTAGGCTATGTAGTTCTTAAAGTGCTTTAATACTTGAGAGCCATACTTGCCACCTTTTTTGAGATAACCAGGTAAAACGTCATCCTTTGATAGCTTTTTAACACATATTTTGGAAATTGATTTTCGCAATTATATTACAGACGGATACAAGGCCAAGTATACCAAAAAGTGATGCAATTTCTTTAAGCATACTTCGTTTTGTGACAAGTTTAGAATAATCATTGGCTAAAGTGCCCGGATAACTGTAGGGGTTCCTGTTCCGCTTTCCAAGGAATACCGAACTCATTAACACAATTCCCTCCTGGTTTAAGAGGAAGGTCTGGTGAGATGGTCCCTCCAGTTAACTGACTTTTAGTTGCCATAGGTTCATACATCAACTTTAAAGAGGCATGTTGACTGATAAGCTAGCGTTATTGTGTCTTGAGGGCGTGTCAGGACCGCCTATAACGTCGTCAGCATATAAGGAATTCAGCATGGTTGACACTCTTTCAGAATGCGTCAAAAAATAAGCTTGGATGTGCTACTGTAAGTACAGTACTGCTAAGAATATTAAGGAGACAAGGACTTGGTGATAAACCAGGCAAGACAGTACTAAATTCATGTATGACCTGTTGAGTGCTCCCGAAAGAAAAGAGGCATTTAGACAGCCAGCCACTGGAGCAGTGGAGCGAAGCAAGGCGTTTGTGGAAAGAAATTTCCATACAAGTACTCAATTAAAGATTAGTTTTTGTTGATCTTCCATAAAAATCATACGTACATGTAGGGGCATTGCTGGCCCTTTCCTCCTTCGTAAACAGATACAAAAGGTCGGGTAAAACAGGGCTTTTTTTGGAGAAATTCTAAATACCCATTTGATATTAGGTGAAGTTATTTTTGCTAAGAGAGATTGATAGCATATTATTGTATACATGTCAACCTGTTTGCCATAGTTAAAAAGGTAGTTTATCTAGTTAAGAGTTCTTATAAAAATAGCTCACGAGGGAAAAGACCTGAAAGGTCGTTGAAAATGTTAGGGAAGCCAAATATTTGAAGACACTGCTAATGCCAAAAAGAAATCTCAGACAGACACCAATGGGAAAGTGGTGTAAATATGAATTGTGCAAAAATCGTGGTGGTTGTGAAAGTATACAAAGCCACATCTAAGCGTAGTGAATTAAGTTTCATCTAGGTTGACTCTAGGTTTTCAGAAACAAGAATGTTCTACAATTT
This sequence comes from Morbakka virulenta, assembly GCA_003991215.1. NCBI lineage: Eukaryota > Metazoa > Cnidaria > Cubozoa > Carybdeida > Carukiidae > Morbakka > Morbakka virulenta. The sequence goes on from RDPX01000157.1 coordinate 655,875, forward strand.
TAGCTTGTAAATTTAAGCTCCCAAAATAATAAAAGAATATTCAAGTTTGTGCAAATCAACTTGGAACACAACTGTATAAACGATCTTGAGTTGGGTATTTCTACATAACGATAAAACCGTTTGACGCGAAACAGAGCCTTACTCCGAACAGGAATTTTGACTAATTATCACTTTCTACATTGCTACAGGACAAGACCTTTATCATAATGTCGTCCCAGCATATAAATTTTGCCTTTCTCACACATCTTTTCTGGTTTAAATTGGCAAAAAGAAGAAAATCTAGCGATATTTACCAAATAATCTTTAATTGATCTGAAAGGCAGAAAAGAGAATAGAAAATGCCATTGCGCTGGGTAAGACACAAAAACAAATGCAAGAGATATTGGGAGACCAGAGGAATATAAATGTTAACAAACGATTTTTTGTAAAACGTATAGCGGATTGAGGTGGTATGGGCATGTGATCAGAAGGGAAGAGAACTATATCAGGTGGAGAATAATAGACATGAATCGGCCAAAGAGGAGGAAGAGAGGAAGACCAAGGAGACGCTACATGGATGCAATAGAAGGGGACATAAGGGAGATGGGAATGAGAAGGGAAGACGCTGGCGACCGCTCAAAATGGAGGCGTATGACCCACTCAGGCGACCCCTAACAGGGAGCAGCCGAAAGATAAAGAAGTATAGCGGAGTACTTAGGAAATAAGTACATGTACGATTTAGTTGAGTTTCAGACTAAGAGTTCTTCGTGTCAAGAGAAATTCTTAATAAACAAAAAAATGTCTTAGTAAACAACCCTGACAGAGGCAATAGCGAAGTAATCAAGAAAGAAACTCGCCAAAGAAATAAAAAACACAAAAGCTGGAGACCACAAACAGATAAATCACAAAACATTTTCAATTTTTAAAGAGCTAACAGTTCACAACAATTTTCCTTTAAAAACTCAACAAAAGTAATGAAAATTCAACTGTACCTCTTCTAAAAATCCGAGTCTTAACGATGACTCATAATTCAACTATTACAATAAAAATCTTGTTATAAAAATCAGCAGAGAAACAATAGTAATGACTTGAACTTGCGAACAGTAATTCAAACAATTTATACAATCGATTGGTAAAATTCTAATTAATATATTGACTCGAGCTAGACAAAGACTTCTAAAACCGATATTTAGGTGGGCCGACTGGGAGCTTTGAAACGCGCGCTCAGCGTGCATAAATGTTTTTTCCCTTAATGTTTGTTATATTTTTTTGATGTAATCAAATAAATCTAAAATTTTTATTATTAACGTTGAAGCATTCTGTTTATATTCAAAGGACAATGAGCCCCATTTGATTTACGAAGGTAAAGATGTCTGTCGCGCCTTTAAAAAAAAGTTAAATAAACATTTGCAACCTAACAAATATCACTCGAAATTGACGGCGCGTGATTTCAAAATTTCCCGAATCAGCAGAAAGATGTGTATCTTATTATACAAAAAAAACCCACTTGAAACGGCACAGCAGATGACACATTGGCTTAACAATGGCTTCTTAGTGACTTGCATGTACCAGAACTGCATTGGATTAAAAAAAGAGACCTCAAGGTAGTCCCTGTGGGTATATTACTGAGTTTTTGGTTATGTACGTATAACGCCGGCTATTGCATATAAAGAATACAAGTGAATATATGTTGGTTCGAAATGGATTGGTGCTTGCGCAGATAGGTGTAATGAACATTACCCTCAACTAGGGTATAGTATCTTTTAAAAACGACCTGTACAACATAGGCACTAATTTGATTGTGCGTCTCTTTCCACGGTTTCCAATTGTAGGTCATCTTGTAGAAATCTACGTGTATAGTGGTGAATCTGTCACCAGCTCACGACTTTCTTTTCAAACCAGTAACGAATCATCTCCACGAAGAGGAAGAAAAATTGGAAAAATGGGATTAATATTTTAAAATCAAAAGGAAAACAAGTGACAAAAACAACTAACTAGATCCGAACAAAAAACAACCGTGGCTTTCTCGGAAATTGCACTTTCAACTGAGCTCTAGGATAACGCTTCGAACCACCACAAAAATAAAAGCAGCTAAAAACCAAATTAATACTTATAAAAACAATTAAGAGCGACAAACAAGTAAAGTACCAACAATTCAAAGCGTTACCAATAAAAATAAATAGAAACAAGAAGTAGGGAAAACAACAAGGGACCAAATATTCAATTAACAAACAATAAAGCGCAACAGGCAACAAATAGTGAAAATCACAAAGAATCGGAGTAACGACCCAACCCAATTTTCTCTTGTTACAAGTACCTGGGTCATTGCCCCACTATTATTTTCTCTAGTTCCTCTCCTTAGAACTTGAAGATCCATCACTACATTTCCAGCTAGCTTTCATTCAGTAAAGTTCGTTTACCTGCCTACCTACCATAAGAAGTCCTACAGCAACAGCTTCTTTTCACCTGTTTTTTGTAATTCCCTAAAATCCCCTACAATCATTATTGTCATTCAAGTATGACCATAAGAAAGTGAAAACTGATGCTCATCGGCATCCCTCTGATATTTCACTCTCATTTTCCGCATTATCTTTTTCTGTTTTATTTCTTTTAACTAACATTGGACTTAAGCCCCCTTCAGAATGACCGCTTTGAATAAATAATTCGAGAGCCTAATTTTTAAACCATCATAATTATATCTGAACAAGAACCCTCGTACAAATCAGGTTTCTAATTTAAATACAATATGGTTTCCAAAAACATGGAGGGAGGAGCACAGTGAGTTTGCAATGATGTCAGCCAACACATTCCTATAAAACTTGACGCTCTTGCTCTGCGTCAAAATGTCTTATTCTCATTTTATAACTACTTACAAAGTCAATGCTGCTCCGATTCATCCACCCTGATGTCCCTTGGAATTATCAAACGAATTACTAGGTTCATTCCTAATTTTAACTCATTGTTAGACCATTTAGTGATAAACGAAGTCGTTCCTGTGTCTGTAAAGCTTGTGCACTCAGATGGTCAAGCTCAAAGCCATTGTTACTGTGCCAATACGGTGTAAGCTCTTATGTTGATCTCCATCAAAGACTGTCCACACCTACTTTTAAACCGCTAAATACTTCTCAAGAGAAGGGCAGGTAAAATGTTATGTGATACCGTGGTAATTCATGAGACGTCACTGTTTCGCTAAGCTGTTGACATTGGTAAATACCCTTATCCATAATTCTCTTACAGGTCTATAAAATAATAATAATTTTGTTTGCATCTTACGGAAAATAAAACGACGGCAATAATTCACTAAATTTCACAACAAAACACTACTCATGCAACTACGAAAAGTTAACATCAACATAAATACTGAAAATAGGTAGGAAAGCTGCAGTTTCATAAGCTGCGCACTGTAGAAATTTTATGAACTGAAAATAGGTTCAGGCCAAAACGTAGTTTCTTTTTGTGTCTTTCTTTTTCATGACGTTCATCCTTGGTAAGCAGGGAAAAATTTCATTGCAACGAGTTCCACCATATTGAAAAACACGTTTTATTTGGGTAATACCATATATAATATATGTCGGAACTTATCCATCTTTAATTATTGCCACCAATTTGTTTTAAATTTCATTTTTCGACATGTGCCAACTTAATCAACCCAAAATACCACAGACGAACGAAGTTTTTTTCGTAAGCAGACGTCCCAATGAAGCTGCAAACAAGAGTTAAGACAAAAGAAATGAAGTCACGTTAGTTCAGCCAATACTAAGAAGAGAACAAGAGGATAGGAGAGCGTTTAACAGTGCGAATTTCGACAGTTCAAATATAGAAGCTACAACTTCCCTACCGTAAAATCCTGACACCATTGGGATACAGACTTTGTAAGTATTGAGTCTGGCGAGGTGGCACCAAGTGGTCAAAAACCAACGAGAAAATTCGTCAAAGGAATTCCTGTTGTAAAAAGGTAAATATATGACTAAGCCTCGTGACGTCAGGTCAACGGTAAAACGACTGCGGGAAGGCTTAAGCAAAGGTGCCAATCAAATTTCTGACTCCCCTTTAAACGCAATGGAGAATATATAAGTAGGACGTGGAGGGAGATAGCACTACGCGGTCTAAAACCAACGAAAAAATTCGTCAAAGGCATTCCTGTTGTAAAAACTAAAATATAAGACTAAGCCTCGTGACGTCAGGTCAACTGTAAGACGACTGCGGGAAAGCTTGAGCAAAGTTGCCAATCAAATTTCCGACTCCTCTTTAAACACAATGAAGACTATACAGGTAGGAAGTGGAGCGAGAAAGCACTGAGCAGTCTAAAACCAGCGTAAAAATTCGTCAAAGGAATTGTTGTAAAAGCTAAAGATGAGACTCGCGACGTCACGTCGACTTAAAAACAACTGCGGTAAGGCAGAGCCAAGACAGTCAATCAAATTTAGCCTCGCCTTTGAACACAATAAAAGCGAACTAAGTGACAAGAATCAAGATTCAAGTTGAACAAAAAATCGTCGGGATTGTGGTAGGTTCTGGACCTAGAGTGATTACTAGAGTTAGGAAATTTACTCGCAGACAAATCTGGTCAATAAATCCATATGCAGGCTCTGAACCCTAAAATCTGTGCGTAGTAGATTACTGATCGACTGTGTGGTCAATGCTAGAATTAATTTGCAGATTTACGTAAGATTTATTTAAGTCTCGTCATTAAATTTATGTGAAGCTTCTGAAACCTGAATTCTGTGCACAGTGGCCAATGATCTACTGCAAGCCAGTGTTTGAGTTTGGAGATTTACATGTAGACAAGTATTGTCATCTAATCCACGGGGTCGTACCCAGTTTGACTTCCTTCTAATACGATGACGTTGAAAGGCAGTGCTTTTACACTTAATACAATAGTACAGATGGGCAAACGTTGGGCAAATTAAAAGTCATATCGGGCCTGGTAAGTGGGAAAATTGAGTAAGTGTCCTTCGGGGTTTGGGCTGAAAAATCGTCAAGACACGACTTTCAAGTAGAGAGAAATATTAGACCATTTTAAATGATTATTTAAAAAATGGGATTTTCTATCCCAATGCTATTACAAACTTACGTCAAAGAGTAATGTCTTTACACTTTCTAAGAGGGGGGCATTGGTTAAAGAATAATTTGGTAGAAATCTACCCCTTAATAATTCGAACACAGAAAATACCGGGCGGGAAAGCAAAATGTCCCAAAATCAAAAAATTTAAAAAATTCTCCCAAAAACCCGGGAGATAAGAAGGTGGAAGAACTATCTTGTTGTTGGTTGAAATTTTAAAAGATGCTATTCATAAATATTAACTCAAATAATGAAAAGAGATTTCCAATCTTTGTCGTCAAAGTATATTTGAAAAGATAAAACGCATTTCCTTGGATAGCAATTAAATTGTTCCTTCCACGGATTTAGATATAGATATAGATATATATATATATAGCAGAAATCAGTTCTATCTGCAAAAATGTAATTCAGATTTATAGGTAGATATTGTCTAGAGGTAGAATTCATTGACATCACAATCGATATCATTAGGAATAAATAGTGACAACTTCATGCCCTCCACCACGAATCATTATAACTCTCTGCAGTTCTTCAGTAAGGACCTCAATAAACTCCATATCTTATAGGACATTAAGGTTAACATGACAAACATAGATAAAAAAAAGGCGCCAATGTTCATGACAACTGGGTAGCTAAAAAAACCCACCTGAGCCCCATTCTCCTTGAGAGGCAAAAAACCCCCATATCTATCTGTCTAATAGAGCAATAAAAACTCTATAATCGTTGGATTTCTATTTCTATACAGCTGCAATCGTATGTTTTCCGCGTATCAATATATACTGTTTTTATTCCTGAAATTCAATATTATCAATACTTTCGGTAAATAAATTTAATATCGTATGGCCACGTATGTCTTGCTTTCTTAAAAAAAATTGCACTTGCACACACGCACACACACACACACACACACACACACACACACACATATATATATATATATATATATGCAATTTCTCATAAAGAGAGGAAAAGCAACATATATATGAAGATTATTATTCAGCATACCAGATAAAGAATGCAAGTATGCAAAAACATAAACAATGGTGGTGAGTTAACAATTATGAACGACATGTACCATAAAAAGGAGAATAGACGATTACTTATATGACTGATTTCTGTCTATTTTATTTCATTTAGATTAAACTGCTGTGCATCCTGCAAGGTTTTCATGCGCACATCGTAATATTTCATTTCACACCATTACACTGTATGCTTTGTAAGAGCAATAAGGGGCGACACAGTCGGGGCTACCAAAAAAAATTTTAGTACATTCCCCAGTCCATTTCCAATTCTCCAACAAAAGTAGCCTGGCAAAAGTCAGTATAATCCAATACATTAACTCAAACCTCATAAAGAAAATTCACACTGGATTTAACTATAGTCTGCCTTAACTCATTTTATCTACCCTTCTTTCCCAACATTTATCAAACTACTGAAGGAAATGCCACCAAAAAATGCTTTTGAAGTAATTAGAAAATCCCAGCATGTTTTCCAGTACATTCCCTAGTATAGTTCTAATCCAGTACACTTCGGTATATCCCAGTACACCCCAGTACATCCCAGTACATCCCAGTATATCCCAGTATATCCCAGTATAACCTAGTACCAGTAGCCACCCTATTAAAGTGTATTAAACTCTATACAGAAATTACGTAAAGAAAACGAAGTAAATAAGGCAAATTAATTAAAATGGTTAAAATTTAGTTTTACTATGACGTTTATTCATAATTATTTGGTGATATGGTAATTTCTTGCACATGATTCTCTTGTGAAATTGAAGCTCTTCCCAACTCATCAGGAAAAATACAAGTTTCCTTAAACTCTACCCTTTTATTATTTCATCCAAAAATATTGTCAAAGCGTCTTCTCGCTCTTCTTTTACATTCATCCGGTATATTTTGTTTACACGTTCCTTATTTTTCCTTGCTTGTAGCTCCTGGTAACCAACCATATGACTCACTCCAGCAGCGATCCGGTTTCTGAGGAAAATTCGTCGGCATAACGTGGCCAACGTAGCTTGTCAGATTCTGCGGAGTTTGGAAAACCAAGACTGAAATATGCACGTTTGCGTGAAAAGTAGAATTGCCAAACGCTATCAGCCAAGCCTTTGCAGGAAGGCAGATTTATTAGTCTTAGTAACTTTGTCGGCAAAAGGAGAGTGCCAGTTGGGGTTCAGAAGACAATTGCACTTAAATAAACTACAAACCCTCACCACAATACTTTTTACGAAAATATTGCCGACATAACTTGGTGGTTTCTCAGGAATTTCAGAAACCATGGTTATTAGTTGTACATTGACATGAAAGTCAGAAATGACAAACCCTATCAGATATCTTTCGCCTGGGAAAGGTCTATTTGGCTTGCTAAGTTAGTGGAAAAGAAGCTGGCTGGATTCAGAAGAGTGTTACACCATAACATACTTACCCAACTAATATAAAAATCTATAGAAACACAAACTTATCAGACTGGTACTTTAAAACGAAAAGGATACAATGACCTTCATCAAATGACGTTTTCGGAGGTGTTGGCAAATTTATCATAATCAACCTAGAATCCTGAGATTTTTCGCGAATGAGTCGATTAAGTTTGACTGCTGTGTTCATTCGACGCAGGTTTGAACTAGTCCTACAAAGAAAATGAAGAGATAAAGTTTGAATGCTGTGTTAATTCGACGTAGGTTTGAACTCGTCATACAAAGAAAGTGAAGGGATTACGTTTGATTACTGTGTTCATTCGACGTAAGTTTGAACTTGTCCTACAAAGAAAATGACGGGATAAAGTTTGGATGCTGTGTTCATTCGACGTTGGTTTGAACTTGTTCTACAAAGAGAGGGAATGAGTTTGACTGCTGTGTTCATTCAACGTTGGTTTGAACTTGTTCTACAAGGAAAGTAAGAGGAATGAGTTTGACTGTTGTGTTCATTCAACATAAGTTTGAACTTGCCCTACAAAGAAAGTGAGGAGAATGAATTTGACTGCTATGTTCATTCAACTTAGGTTTGAACTTGTTCTACAAAGAAAGTGAGGGGAATGAATTTGACTGCCGTGTTCATTCGACGTAGGCTTGAAGTTGTCCTACAAAGAAAGTGAAAAGAATGAGTTTGACTGTTGTATTTATTCGACGTAGATTTGAACTTGTCCTACAAAGAAAATGATGAGATCTATCCATCTGTCTACTTTTAACTGTATGCCATGTGTCAAAAAGTAACAGTTATTGTTTTCTATTTTATTCTACTCTATTCTACTCTGCTCTACTTTATGATACTCATTTTCATTTTATTTTATTCTATTGTATTTTATTACATTCTAATCTATTTTATTAATTCTACTGTGTTCTATCCTATTGTACTTCTAAGTATAAAATAGTGTAAGAAGTAGATGGTAAATCAATACGTACGGCTTCTTTGGTTTTTCAGTCATGTCCCCAAATGATACGCGAGTATCATTGTTTTTAGTTTCCGTATCATTCTGGGTTGTCTGCGAAATATCGTAGGCATGGGTGCTACTCAATGTTTCCGATCGAGGTCTATGAGCTGCCTCGACAATTGCTTGAATCTTAAACAATAAACAGTAAACAACACAGTTAAATAATTAAAAATAAGAGGCATCTAGGAAAACAAATACACACAAAATAACTTAAAGCAACAGAAGATCAAGCAATACAGTGCAACATAAGATCGCATAACACAATCGACGAAAACATTCCATAAAATAATGAAACACATCATCATGTAACACAGTGCAACATAAGATCGCGTAACACAATCGAACATAAGACTCCATGACATAATGCAACACATCATCATGTAACACAGTGCAACATGAGATCCCGTAACACAATGGAACATAAGACCCCATACTATAGTCCCACATTATTACGTAATACAATGCAACACAATATTACGTAACATAAAATAACATAAAACCGAGAACAACAAGCCAATATAACAAGCACACACATAACACAATGTAAAATAAAATTTAATAACTTCAAGAAAAAGATTTACAACAAATACAGCGTGTGAGATAATACAACAAAGCAAAATAGGATAAAAAAAGGTAAGATAAACAAATATACATAACTTAACACTGCATAGCAGAGCATCAAAAGAAGTCGTAATATAACCCGATCTAAACAAAATTTTATGACGAATACCATGTAATGGAACTTGATGATCAAGTGATACTAAAATCAGTGCTATTGAGTTGCAGATACTAAAAGCCACTGCTAAATTTGAGGATTTAAATAGACTATTGACAAATAGAAATGTTAAAATGTGTATGTGTTAGATCTCGAAACACAAATCCATTTTAACCATAGCTTGCAAAGAAAATTGAACTAAAGAAAATCAAATTAAGCTGCTAACGATTACTAATTGTCGCAGCAAATAAGTGTAAACTATTAAGAATAGACTTTGCTAAGCGAGTTCAAGAAAGATATTTGCGTCAACGAAGAAGACGTTAGATCATCAGGTACAAGAAGGTAAGGTATGGAAGAATAATACAACATGATAAAACAACGTAAAACCACAACAATGTAGCTCAAACACCCCAAGAGATACCATAAAAGGAAAGTGTACCGCACCTATTCTAACACGACAGGTAAACAAGGTGGGAACAATGATGCTATTTAGTATAAGGGAGTTATGAAACTGTGAAACTGTAGTAGGTTTTGGGAATGCTATATTGGCCAAAATGCTTCCACCTCCAGTTCTTAGGTAAACTCAACAATTCTGCTTGGTAAGTAGCATACGGGCTACATATATTGCAAGCAGATTTTATATAAAGTGCATAAAGGTAGCTGGACCAGACAATATACCAATAGAGATGCTTCTTGCACTAGTTCAAGATGGTGTTGAACTTCTTTGAATGATCATCCATAAGATCTGCGAGACTGAGATCCTCCCTGAGGATATCCTTAAGTCAATCTTCGTAGTCCTACCAAAACCACTGGAACACGACTGCAACAACAATCGAACTATAATGAGTCATGCAATTAAAACCTAACGAAGATAGTCCTTTAGGAAACGGCGTAAACAGCTACCTGAAATTTCAGACCACCAGAACGGTTTTATGAACGACAGAGGCATATAAAAGGCAATCTTCAACCTTAAAATGCTCTCTGGAAACGCAATAGAACACCGGCAGGGCCTATAGCCGATTTTTATTGATTACAAGAAGGCCTTTAACAAATGTAGGTACAACGGCCTACTCGTTATGTCATAGGGCATCGAGAATGATGATAAAGACCTTAGAATCATCAAAAACCTTAATACCAAGCAAAAAGCGGCCTGTCGCCTCTCTGACAAAACTCTCGCTGAATGGGTCGTAATCCGGAGAGGACTAAAGCAAGGATGTGGTATCTCACCGGAAGGAGGGGGGTCTAGCCTCTATAGCGATACAATCCTCAGAGATCTTGATGAAGTTTCTGAAGGTCTGTTTGTTAAAGGCTTCCAGATAAATAATATTCGTTATGCTGACGACATAGTTGTCATCACAACGTCTAAAGAGGGCGCCCAGGATATGACTCGTTCTATAACAATCTCTGATATTCGCCGTGGTCTAAGCATTAACTGAAAAAACAAAGGTAATGTACATCTCAAAACACAAGCCAGAGCCAAAATTCGAACTTGAGATAGATTGTGAAATCATAAAACAAGTGTCAGTCTTCAATTACCTTGGATTTTACACCACAGCCAGTGATGATGGTAACAGAGAAATCAAACGAAGAATAAGCATGGCCAAAGATGCAGCCGAAAATTTTATTGGTCATCCAAAACTCTGACTCCTGAAAACCTTTCTCTGGGCGCTCCTCTTGCATGGAACAGAAGCAAAGTCACTTAATGGAGAAATAAGGAGAAACATTGAAGCCTCAGAGGTGTGTTTTTAATACCCCATGCTCCAATTTTCCTATGTTGACAAGGTAACAAAGATCGAAGTCCTACAACTTGTTGGGCAAGAAAGAGAATTACTTAAAAGTGATCGAGTCACATCAAGTGACACGATCACTGACATTATCATTAGAAAACAGAAGCTAGAGGACCTTTGCCTCACTGACCAAATTGAAGGCATGTGCGCTCGTAGTAGACAGAGGAAAACGTATCTGCAGACGTTTCAACAACATTTCAAGCCCAGCAGGGAGCTATAGGATGCCGGCCGACACCGAGAACAACAATGATGTATTTCAATGGAATAGTGGCTCGTCTTGGCTTGTTTTAAGTTGGCAATATGGAAGAAGAATAACCCTAAGTATAGCTTCAAGCCAGGTTGGTGTGGACGATTATATTTCGTGTTTCATTTTTTTTCTTTGTAATTTCTAATTTAATGATCTATTCCCCCTTTTATTCCTACCTCCGAAAACATGCACAAACTGAGTAGTATGCCAAGTCAAACGGAGAAACGAATTGGGTGCAGTACTTCCAAGGGCGTGGTAGTGGTTCGAACCGGAAACTCTCACATGGTTATCTATTGACCTAACCACTGGGCCACCACTGCGTCAAATTAAGTTGAAGATTTTGATTGTAATTTTAGCTTGTGCCTTTTCTAACTCAAATAATTAATTACGTTTTATCTTTCACTATTTCTAACCCGCTCAAGTACTTTTTTTTACCTCCTGCTTGCTTTCCTTTCTTCTAAGTTTCATTTTGTTCAATATTTCTCTTCTTTGTTCCATTGCCAATGTCCTTTCGTAAGTATATGCTGAAATATCGTTATCATGCTAAGTAGGAAGATACAAAACAAAAGAGAATCAAGCGTATATGTAAACACTTTTATATTATATTATATAATATAATGTAATACAATATAACACAAAATAATATAATATAATACAATATAATATAATATAATATAATAAAATAAAAAAACATATAATATAATATAACATAATATAATATAATACAATATAATATAATAAAATATAATAAAAAATATTAAAAAATAAATAAGTTTACAAGAACATAAAGACAACTTATGCTAAAATATCAGATCTTTATAGTACATCTTTATAGTACACCTTTATAGTCTTATACAGTACACACTCATATCTAATTCAGAATAATGCCATATGGGCATGAGTTGTCTATGGCCAAGCAAATCCATACAATATACTTAAATTGTAAAATGGGAATATGTTTAATCTTCATCAGCTACTTACCATTTCTACGACTTCAACGGTTGCAGGTATTCGTAAATTATAAAGAAATCGTGTCAAATCTTTTTTCATCTGAATACTGTTGTCTTCGATTTCTTTGGAAACGTTAAGGCAAAAGATCCATCATCATCAGCGAAAAATAAATTAACTGTTTTCCAATTAATATGGAACTAGAACATCATCTAAGTATTTTTGTATATACGTACATAAACACATAAACACGTATGTATATATACATGTTATATATATATATATATATATATATATATATAACATGTATATATACATACGTGTTTATATATATATATATATATATATATATATATATATATATATATATATATATACGTGCATTATGTGTTTATGCAGGTGAGAGTGCTGAGAGATAAGAAAAATAGCAAGTGAAAGTGATAAAAAACGAC
>RDPX01000157.1:688952-701269 GCA_003991215.1 Morbakka virulenta
GGGACATGCACAACCGGTTAAGGTCAGGCAACTGACTGGCAAGTCTGCGGTTTGAGCGGGAATGTTTGATCTAGCCCATTCATAATTACCAGGCAAAACTAGTTCGTGTACCCCACCAATCAATTAAGATCAGAGGTCATACGTCTTACGACGCTACGCCACTTGCTGACAGCAATAGTCAGTGCCGGGTGTAATTATCAGGGCAATTTGACTACACAGGGCAGGGGGGTCAATGTCCCTTTCCAGCAGTACTAGGCAGTACTAAGTTTAGCCGGCCAATTAAGGCAAGTTCAACTTTTCCCACTGTTCCCGCCAGGTTTACCCAGCTCGACTAGGGCAGGGGCGCTGCTCCCTGAGGAATTGCCAGGCGACCTGCTGGTCTGGGCACTTTCCGTCTACCCTTTATTATTATTATTATTATTATTATTATTATTATTATTATTACTAATACTATTATTACTATTATTATTCTGTTGCTGCAATAAGTCAAGATGTCTTTGACGTTATCCTGCAAATGTAAAGATAGCGTGTTGAAGAGTAATTTGAGTTTTGGTATTTGTAAGAGCTACCGGTATTTATGGAGTAGGGAAAAAACACAAGCCAAATGAAATTAAGTCTTACGTCTATTTAAAACAGGATTGTGTAATTAAAATATATTTTAATATGGAACAGGGTGTGAACCGACTTCGTATCTCCACGCGGAGTGTTTCTTTGCTTTGCCTACACTTAGATGTAATTAGTCAATCCCTCCCGTATCATTACTCTGTTGGCATCTAGTACAGTAACCGCAAAATCAGGAGTTATTTTTCTACGCTTATTTCTATTTCTTTTTTTTTTTACTGCACGATAGGCGGTCAGCTGGATAAAAACAGGTTAACATCAAAGCAGAAAGATTTAAATACTTATCACCTGCCTTTGGGCTTTCCTGTTGACCTCAATTAATATGAAAACAAGCCTTTACTGATGAAAAGATAAGAAAATCCTAAAAATTATATTTGATTATGATAACTTTAGCATGTGATCATAAAAAACGGATTAAAACAAGATTTAGGATTTGCAAAATATAGCTCATTAATACCTTATGGAAAATTACCGAATATTGGAAAATATGCAAAAAATCCGATGGTGCCATTGGGATTTAAGCTTTACACCAAGCTCTGCGTTCTAATCACTAAGAAATAGTTAAAACGAGAAAATCTACTCTTTTACTGAGAAATATTTAAAAAATAATTTCAAAATAATGCGGAAATCGCGTGTTTCCCATATAGATGTACTGTCTGTATATTTTAGGTCTTTAACTTAAAGCTAGTTTGATGGAGAAAGTTCCTTTTCTTATTTGATTTTTTTTCTTCGTACTTTACATTGTTCTTTTCAAATTAATTGATTTTTTCCCTCCCAATTCTCCCCCAAAATTCCCAAAACCTCTGCAGTATGCCACGTATAAAGGTGACAATAAGTGGGAGCAGTACTTCCGGGAGCATGATCGGGGTTCGAATCGCGGATTTCTTACAAGGTAATCTGTTGATTTAATCACTCACCCACCACTGCACTGGCTGGGTAAAATACTTTATAATAATAACAGTATTTGTATTTCTTAACGGGATTTATTATAGAGTTCGTGGTGCAGTGTTTCAAATTCAAAAAAAATCTCTTTTGCTGATAATAAGGCTTTGACAAACAATGATGTTGACAACAGAATAGTTACAACCAGCACTGGTATCAAATTGAAAGATTCTACGAATATATGTTTACCCTGCCTCAAAGTACTCCTGTAAAAATGACCAGGAAAGGATATTTAAAGAAAGAACTACATTTGGTTTTGGCAGCTTTTGATAAAGAAGAGACTATCATCAAGTCACGAAAGGTACTATACCTCACTCACATTCTCAAAGAATACAGCCCAGATTGTCTACCGTGGACCCGACGACTTCCACCCCTGATTAACCGTGCCAAAATCATGTAATGAATTTCGCAACTGGTCATAAACTAATAGGCCAAGTAAAGCTCTCAGTCCTTAGAAGTCATAATGACAACAATGGAGTGCATGCCTAGTAAATGTGCATTCGGACTGAATTATTTGTTGAAAAACAGACAGTAAGAAACCAAAGCACGAGTGATAAGTTGACAAGCTTCCATGATACCCTACAAACAAATGCTTCCGAACAACACGGCTTAAGTCCACAACACATGGCTAAGAGGGCTCTGCGAGTTATGGGAAGGGGAAAATATCAATCCCATTTGCATGAATTAATTTTCTAAAATTGCCAGCAGCGATTTACTTTTCTTCTGCTGGTATAAAAGTGAGCACTAAAGGGGAGGTAAGCTCTAAAACCTTCCATCGCATTTACAGAAATTTATGTTATCTTCTTCAAATGCAATATAGTGCAGTCAATGGCTACTACTACTAATATGCGCTTGCTCTACACAGTCATGATTTCGGTTTTGATTAAGTCAAGGGTTTGGCTCAGAACCAAATGGCTTCGACTGAAACAATGTCAACCCGTCTTTACCGTCCTTTCGCTTCTAATAATGAGACAGCTATTAACCCAAAAGAAAGAATACCCACAGATCATATGATGTCTTGTGGTAGCAAGAGTTGAAATGAAAGAATGAAACATATCGGAAATAGAGGTCAAGTGAGTACAAAAATGTTGTCCTATAAGAGAGGGGAAAGGAGTTGAGAATCGGTGTGGCTTGGGAGGATGTAATTTAAGCTAAGAGGCTATAATGTACATGGATAGGAAATTAAACTATGCGTAGCCCGATATATGATATCCTTCGTAATTCCCTTGGTTTTAGGAATAAACATTGACATTAGTATAGAATAGTATAGTATAGTATAGTGCAGCATAGTATAGTATATTATTCATTAGTATAGAATAGTAAAGAATAGTTTAGTATGGTAAAGTAAGGTATAATATGTATAGTATACACTATAACACACGATTGAGTAATCACATAACTCTGATTAAGATATGCTCGAGCCCCATATCAAGGATTTTAATGATTGCTTATCAGTTATTATTAATTATCACAGGCGAACAAAATTTTTTTTGAAATGGTGCAAGCAATGTTTCAGTTATCTTTAAGTAAATCAAGTGTGCTGATGCCAAAAATAACAGGGGCTTTTAACCGTTAGCTCTAGATTTTTGGCTCTTGAATATAGCTATATATCTGAAACGGGTCAAAACCAAGACAGGTAGGAGAAACTTTGCAGTAGAGAAACTCAAACAAAAAGCAGTTTGCTACTTTGCAAAAGTAATTTCAGCATAGCTTACAAAGTTGTGTACAAAAAAGTAATACAAACACTTTCCAAGTATCATGGCAAAAACTTCGTTTCGTAGACTTTCTGGAGTGTTCTCCATTTGGGTTATCCCGTTTTAAGTTTTAACAGTAGTCAGATATCATTTTGATATCGCTTCTTCCTTGATACCCCTCTTTCTTTAATGTCTTGATGAAATGGTACTCCCTGTTCATCACTGATAACACCCAAATTCTCCGTAAATTTGTCCAAATGGATATGTAGGTAGGGAACCTTGATGCTCATGTTTGCTCCCAAAATGTGAAACTTTTCCAACATGTTACCAACTAACAATGGTAAGCCTTGGAATTTCTAAGAAAACTCAGAGTTGTACCTACGAATGGGCACCAGGCTTCCAGCTCAATTCTGCTCATCGCATTTTTAAAGTTTGCATCCTTTACTACTTGTCGTACAAGATGCTGGCTTTTAATTTTTCCATGCTTAATCTACTTCACAAATACTTCACAAATGTAAAGAAAGCATCCACCATTTCTATGCAGAGCTTTAACAAACTGCTTCATTAAACCCAGATTGATATTAAGAGGTGGAAATATGATCTTTTCTCGTGGCACCAGAGCTTAATTTATTACATTTTTATCTCCAACTGTACGTTTATGTCGAGTTGGCCAGTCTCTTTTAACCCAGTGGCATAGCTTGTCTCTACTATCCCTATAGCAAAGAAAGCATGGACATTATGTATAGCCTGCTTGCTGCCCAAGTAGAAAATTCACCATTTTCAAATCCTCACAAATGATCCAATTGTGCTGATCGTACTTTATGCAGCCTGACAGCTTCAATTTAGTTGAGTGTGCGATCGGAATTGAAGCATGCTCATTTGCTACATGGAGAAGCACACAATTCAAACTTCATTTAGAACTGCCAACAAACAATCTCCAGGTACTAATTTCATATCTTGCAACACCCAACTTCATCAAAAGACCAGGAATATCCTTGCAAAAAACAATATCGTCTTTATGCTCAAAAAATTGAACGAACTCTGAATTCCTTGTCCGATAAAACGTGGTTTTAGTCTCAGGATCAAGTAGATTTTTGTCTTTGAGTCTTAATATTAAGACCTCAGATGACTCTTTAGATAGATATAAATTTCTGATCAGATCTGAAAGTTTATCCTGCATAAATACCTGAGGTTGGCTTGGCAAGACTTCAAAGTTTTCTTCATCTAAACTACCATGGTCATAGTCATTATTTTCATCTGTATCTGTGTGTTCTCCGGCCTCCTCCAAATGTTTGGATACAGGTATAGGAATTTCACCACAATGAGATACAGGTCTCAACGCTGAATTCAGGTTGGGTTAGCTCAAAGATCTCCTTTTCTTAAGATTGACCCTTTTCAAGTTTACTCTGCAAAAGTAGCAGTCATGTACATGAGACTCCCTCCAAATCATGGGAATTCCGAATCTCAAGGATTTCCTTGTACCATTTTTCCATTGATGCAAATGTTCTACAGATTCTACAAACAACATATGTGCCCCAAGCCTTATCTTGATCTCCAAGCTGCATTCCAAAGTAGGCATAGTACACTTGCTTGACAAATTGAGTAATAGGTCTTCTGTTATCACATGTTCACCACATATATAATTAAAAAGATCAGGCTGATTTGAGCAACATTTGTTGTTACCCATACTATCAAAATGTGCAGTCAGCGAACTAAAAGTGTGACCTGTCTTTGAACTGAAGCCTCTTCTACCTTTACTTGTACTAAGAGTTAGCAAAGATTTGTTGTCGTTTGTTGAACCTACACCAATTCAATAAAAGCAACTGTACGTGATCCAGAAAGTGAGGTACGGATGCGTTCAACAGATTTCCAAATTACATTTAGTCACGTCTGACTGCTAGCAGTACCTTGAGCAATCAGGAAGTTTAGGACTAAAGCTGCTTGTCAAAATGAAAATATTTGTTAAATATGCATTTCTAGCATTGGTTTGTGTCATATAGACAAACATTCTTACAGCCTTATCAATTCTAGCCAAAAGAAAGAAGCAACGTGGCATTTTTATAGGTCTTATCCAAATCCCGTGGACACAAAACTTCTGATTCTGGAGAAAACAAGCACTTTATTGGAAGGCAAAACTATACCCAATCAATGGAAACTGGTGCGTTTTTTGAACTCAGCACCCTCAAATTACTTAAAATCAACTCTAACTTTGGTAGCACCAAAATATGTGTTGACTGGTGTTATCTTACATAAATTTTACTGGGCCAACAACGATGAGCAGCTGGTGGAAAAACAGCGTTTGGTAAAAGCTCTCAGAATTAAATTAGTATTGAATTGATCGTGTTATCTCAGATGACCATGACCAAAGGTCCGATATTGCAGCCCGCAAAGACATATAAACCAATCATCTTTTCACTCTTAATATCTTTTATTAGTAGGAAAAGGTCCAACTTAAGTTAAGTCGGGCGTTACATAAATCGAAATATTTTTCCTGGTTCGAAGAAATCTGGCTTACGCGAGTTTGACTGCATTTAGATAGGATCATTCTCAGATCAACTTCCGAACATGAAAATTCGAAAAAACTAAACCGTTATCATAAACAACTGGCTGATCAATGTTGATAATAAATTGGCTACCATAATTCAAACTCTTTCGTGTCTGTGTCTCTTTGTCCCTGTCACTTTCTGATTCGCTATCTTTGTGAATCCAGCAGTTCACCGAAACAGGCCTTGTACTCAAAACCCTTCAGGCTGCAAAGTATTTTCCTCGCGGACCAAATCTATAATATTTTCTTATTAATCTTTCACAAAAAGCAACTGTCACATTTTCATCATACAATACTCCATTAAAAATGTCTAAATGTTTACCTCCAGTTCTTTGTGTGGAGCGGACCATCTTCTAATCGTAGCAAACTGTAAATCGCTGCACTCAAAGACAATCCTCTAAGCCCATCACCCCAAACCTTTTCTGCTCTGAAATAGGAAAGACAAAATATTTTTCTGTCACTTTAAACAAAAATAAACAATATTATACAAGGATATGGAGACTCCAGTTGTATATCAAGCATTTAATGACAACTTTTCATTTGAAGTAATTTGAAATATTCATTTTACTTTCTGTTTGAGTGTTTACTTTCAAAATTTATGTTCTTTCATTCATATTTCAGCAAAGTAGAAGATGGCCATCGAGCCAGAGAAAGACTCCAGGATATTTAGACCAACCACAGCAACTGAACAGGAAACTCCCACACCAAACTGGCCTAAATCAGCAGTTCAAAAGAGCTCTGCCGGCTCAGGAGAGATGTCACCAAACAAGACCTGGCCGTTATTGACATGCAAATCCCGGGAAAAACAGAGTAAGTAAAAATTACAACGACTTGTGTTGAAAATATTTCTACTTTAGTACAATGTTCTCACTTTGCTCGAGAAAAAAAGTCCTTTTTACTACTATACTCAAATAAAAAACAAAAACATCTTTACCGAATAATAGTTAATTTCCAGAACTTAGGTCCTTTATACGATTTCTACGAAATCGGTACCGACCACCACCGCACTTTGGTCTATTTTCCTACTTTTCCATCAGGTCACTCCCAAACCTGAAAAGAAACTCAGTGTCTGTGATTCTAACTACCTGTGCAAGGCCCTTGGGATTTCCTTGAGTGAGTCTTACATGTAGTGTTACAGTTACTACCACCTATAGCGTTTTTCTTCCTCATGCACCTACGACTACAGTCACCTCTACTACTACAGTTAAACTACCAATTCAACTGTTATTAAATTTTTTACTTCGTATCCAAAGGGAGGTCCAGAAAGAATTGCGGACAGCTGTCAGTATATTAATGACGGCCTACAATGATAAGCTAGATCGGCCATGTACAGAAACTTCCACCGTGTAGAACCGCAAACTAGCTCTTACACAGGACGTGAAGACGGGCCTATAAGGCGAAGACAAAAAATGAGGTGGTGCCAGAACATTGGCTCAGACCAGCAAACAGCAACCGCTGTTGTAGTTAAGTACCCAATCGTTGTGGAAGCAAAAGAGATTTCAAAACTCAAACTGTCTGTGCTTCTGCGGACGCAAGACCCACTAAGTCCAGGTAAGCAGGCAATGTTACCATGACAAATGGCAACTTCCGTGCAAATGTGACATTACCTATAAGTAATTATACGTTGGATCGGAAACTTATTTTTACAGGCAAGTACACTTCTTATTTTGCAAAGCCTGTTGAAAACAAAGTATTTCAGGAAAATAAGATCCATTGTTCTTCGTATATTAAGACTATTTTGGAAATACCAAACTAAATTCAATTTGAGGTGAGACAAAGAAAAATGTAATATTAAACTTAGATAATTCGAAATACAAATACAAGCTTTCTGCCGTCACGTTACCCACAAAATTTAAATTTAAAAAAGTTATCTTTGGCTACCAAGGAATTTTAATATATATTCAAAAACGTTACCCAGAAACACTAAAATACTTCTACGATTAGTATTAAAGCCTTCTCGGCATCTGTAGTACCACTATGTTTGATAATACCAATTAGCAATAATAGTAATAGTAGTAGTAATAGTAATTGCAGTAATAGTAGTGGTAGTAGTAGTGGTGGTAGTAGTAGTAGTACTAGTAGTGGTAGTAGTGGTAGTAGTAGTAGTAGTAGTAGTAGTAGAAGTAGTAGTAGTGGTAGTAGTAAAAGTAGTAGTGGTAGTAGTAAAGTAGTAGTAGTAATTTCTGTGACATTAGTGGAAGTAAGAGGTAGTAAGAAGTATTTTAGTAGGAAATGTAGCAGTATAATTGGTAGCAAGTAAAAATGTGATAGTAGTATACTGTTAACACTATTACTAAAGTTTGCCTTTGTATCCACTATATTGCCATTCAAGGTATATAACCTGATGCTATAGAAGAGAAAAATATGTGGACACGAAACTGGATTCAAACCAAAACATATAGATAGCATGGCCCCATGAGCTTTGAAGAACTTTGGTAACAACTATTATTTCATAAACTAATCGTGTTGAAGGTCTTCCAAAGGATTGGCCTGGATGGGTAGAAAACACNGTAGTAAAGTAGTAGTAGTAATTTCTGTGAGATTAGTGGAAGTAAGAGGTAGTAAGAAGTATTTTAGTAGGAAATGTAGCAGTATAATTGGTAGCAAGTAAAAATGTGATAGTAGTATACTGTTAACACTATTACTAAAGTTTGCCTTTGTATCCACTATATTGCCATTCAAGGTATATAACCTGATGCTATAGAAGAGAAAAATATGTGGACACGAAACTGGATTCAAACCAAAACATATAGATAGCATGGCCCCATGAGCTTTGAAGAACTTTGGTAACAACTATTATTTCATAAACTAATCGTGTTGAAGGTCTTCCAAAGGATTGGCCTGGATGGGTAGAAAACACGTACTTAATACGCTCGACATTTTACTCCAGAGCATATTACATGATACTTTGTCAGGGTGTAGAAAGCAATCCTGGATGGCTGAAGAAGCTTCCAAAAACGGTATCTTATGAATTATATCTTTAACTTGTGTGATTGTATAACATCTTAAAAAATTTTTATGTTTAATATAATGTTTACAAATACAGCAGTATTTTGTCTCTGTGCTTCCGGTGCCCTACAAACAAATCTATTTTATTTCAGGCATAAAATTTGTATTCAGTCCTTTTATACATTAGTCTCTGGAGGCGAGGGAACACGGCTGGTAAAAAATTTGGTTACTCAAACTGATAATACAACTCGTATTACTGGAGAATATTTCTTGTAGCCAGTTTCAAAAAAATTGAACAAGTATTATACCAGCCTGGGGCAATTATTACAAATTAGGGTACAGAACAATAAAGATCAGGCAAAGTGGGTTTAAAAACCATTGAATGAGTAAATGATATGTACGTTTTATTAGTCCATGGCATGTACTTTTAATGGTTGCATGCTATGCACTTTTTATGAGTGCATGCTATGTACTATTTATGAGTGCATAACATGTACTTTTAATGATTGCATGCTATGTAATTTTTATGAGTACATGGCATGTACTTTCTGAGTACATGCCATGTTTTTATAAATGCATGCTTTGTACGTTTTATGAATTAACTTTGATAACTTTATCTTTAAGCTTATTTTAATGACTCTTTAAATCGGAGAGGAACTAGTTTCGATGAGGGAAAGAGGGAGAGGAGAAGAAGACAAAGCAAATACAGAACTGGTAATTCCGGCGCCCCTGAATAAAATATAGAAAGACGAAATCTATAATACAGAATAAATAATTAAGAAAGAAAAAGTCTTACCCCTGATATTCTATATATTTATAAATAAAACCTGCTATTAGAATAGCTACAATAGCATAGTACCAGCTGGAGATGAACATCAAAGAGAGGCACATAACCATACCAATTGCAGAGGTGGTCCTGAAAAAGAGATATATTTACCTTCATTAAAAATGGATGAAATTAAGTATGAAGCCTCTGTTTATAAAACAGATATTTTTAGTCACAACAATCTATAGAAAGTTCAAGAAACCTGATATAATGTGGCTATCAAATAATTGCTAACAAAAACACTGCACAAATAAATGATTTACGGAAAAGAAATTCAATATTAAAATTCACTTCCCGTTTATGCGTTCAAAAGCGTTTTCGCTGGCACTCCAAAAAATCAAGAAACATTTTATCAACGAAGAAAGGAAAGGGAGGATCAAGACAGCCCGTCACAGGATTACCAAATGAAACTAAAAGGCATTAAGGACTGCCCTTCACAATCTGTGAAAGGTTGTCTAATCATATACAAACTTTCTTTGTTTAAAAAAACAAAACTGGTTTGTATACATTCAGCCGTATTGATACGTTCCGTTTTTGGTTTCGTTCATTGATAAAATACCGCTTGACTTGTCTTTTACTTAGGAACATTTTTGACAAATCATATTCATTCTTCATTACCTACACTCTGTAGACCAATCGAATTTGTATATGATTTTAATAGTTTTTGACAGCCAGTCATAAAAAGTGGCACACTGTTATTTGACCTCTGTGAAGCAGGCTCTTATGAGGTATTAAAAGTTAGGCTTGTTATGAGACATAAGTTTTGAATTTATAAACAAATATTTACCAGTGATAAAACTTGAAACGCGGTCTCCAGTTTGGGGATCTAAGCAAGGATTGAAGCGTGCATGCGAAATTCACAAACCCGTAGCACATCAAGAAAAACCTATGAAAACAAAAAGAAATCAAATACATAAGATCTCACAATGTAGAGTCTTGTAGCAAAAGTTAAGCTGGTTATGGTTAATATTTCCTTACATGCTCATACTGTAGGGGATGGGTTGCGGGCCGTTTTTTTAGGGGGGTTGTCGAAGCATTAGTTTGCATTGCTTTCCTGGTCTATAATCTTTTTATAGTCCCAGACAAAAATGTGATCTTGTATCCAACAGTGCTCCGCTCTTTTATGACTGAACCTTTTTGAACAGCACTCTTGAGCTCCTTTTTTTTAATAAGGCACGCTTTGATTCTCCAATTTGAGAAACAAAAAAACCTTACAATGAAGTCTGAAAGATATGTTGTTTAGCTCTTCTAGCCTGATGATGGGACAATTATCTCTCCAAATTTGGTTAAGAAAAAGCTTACTTACTCATGACATGATAAGATTCCTATATCGATGGCTTCCACTGAGTACATAAAGACAAGAAATTTAATGGCTTTCGGAGCAAGTGGGGCAAACTCTCCACAAAGTTCAATAGCAACAAAAAGAATAGAATGTTTATTGAAAATCAAACTTCAGGATAGGAAAGTGAAATAAATCCTCTACAAATCATCAAAGAAACAGCGACTATTCAAATAAAGACCAAATAGATATTATGTAAATATTCAGAAAAATATGAAAAAATATAGATACACAACGCATAAGGTACTTCATTTGTCTGTGAGTCCCTCTTGGTTCAGTCAAAAGATTAAAGTCCAGGGCAAGAGGCTCGTCAAGGGTGACAGGTTAGGATCAAAAACTGAAATATAGGTCAGCGTTCAATGATTGAAGTCAAATAAAAAAGCAATGTCAAAAGTCAAAATGTCATTCTCAAAGTCTACGTCATCGCAATAAGGTCAAAAGAGGGTCCTGAATAAAATGGGTTACGGACACAGGGAAAAAACGTACCCCAAGTCGGTGAAACAGTAAAATATAAAATTTCTCAAATAACAAGAAACATTGAAGTTACAAAATATGAAAAAAACGAAAAGGTAAATAAAAATTCTGCTACATGTTTACTTACATTGTTATGATTGGTGCGACAGTATCCAAACTGGCAATCAAAATACCTATTTCTGACAAGGCCAAAGTAAGAAGTAAGGAGCGATGGGGTTCTCCATTCTTTGATGACACAGTAAAAATACCCAGAAAAGGTAACAGGTTGTCTTTCGCAATTGCCTGTAGCAAACGAGGGGCTCTAGCGATTGATAAAAGTAAGATAATATAATGGCATACTATCACGAACAAAGTATGAATAATAAAAAATAAATTAATAATTCTAAAACATGAATAATAAAGCACCTAACCTTTTTGATAAAACAAAATGAACCAAAATTTTTTTATAAAATTTCAAAAACCTGAGATTTTGACAAAATAACATAAAACTTAAATCCTTGATAAAATATAAAAAAACTGACGTTCTTGATACAATAAAAAGAAAAATGAAATTTGATGAAGGTTTTTATACAATATAAAAAACCTGAGCGAAGTTTCACTAGTAAGTGTTTCTTCATTTTGGGTCATTTTACAAAATTTGCCCAAAATGTCTTAAAAAATTTCAAATTGTGCAGGAATTTTTTCCCCCGAAAACTTCTGGTTTTCGTAATAGATGGATAGATGGGTAGATGAATAGATGAATAGATGGAGAGATGGATAGATGGAGAGATGGAGAGATGGATAGATATATAGATAGATGGATAGATAGATAGACAGATAGATAGATAGATAGATAGATAGATAGATAGATAGATAGATGGATGGATAGAGAGACAGATAGATGGATAGATGGATGGATAGATAGATGGGTAGACAGATAGATAGTTA
>RDPX01000157.1:703066-719968 GCA_003991215.1 Morbakka virulenta
GATAGATAGATAGATAGATAGATAGATAGATAGATAGATAGATAGATAGATAGATAGATAGATAGATAGATAGATAGATAGATAGATAGATAGATAGATAGATAGATAGATAGACAGGCAAGAAGGACAAGAAAGGCTGACGGAGCAGATAAAACCATAATTTTTTCTCGAACTACACTCCAATCATGATGGAGAGAAAAAACACCCCAGAGAAAAGAAAGAATATTCCCGGCATTTTCCAGGAAAGGGTGGAGTTTTCCATGGTCACAAAAATGCTCACTCTCAACATCATCGAGACATACCTAGTATAAGAATGAACTCAACAAAAAGGGACTGGAAACAAAATTACAAGATTCCAGGAGCCAAAATATCAGAAGTGCATACATACATCGCGCGAAGAACGCTCTCCAAAAACTAGATATATTCTGATTACAGCCCCAAAACCTTGGTTTGATTTCAGCCTATCAGTTGAATAACACCAAAGTGCAAACTAAAGCCAAAAGATAATAATAATAATAATAATAATAATAATAATAGAAATAATAATAATATTGAATGACAGAAATGCCATTTATTTTCAAGAAACTTACCCAGTTAAACTCTGTAGCCCTGCTCCAACAGTTGATAGAAAAGAACCAATTAGAATTACCCATTTATTAGGCCATGCAATATCTGCAACTAGCAAACTGCCCCCAATGCTCTCTCCAAACCTTAAATAATAAGGAACAATGGGTCAATTTTTGGCAATGTAAATTAAACAGGAAAGCAAATGATAAAAATCTCTAACAGAGTGTTATAATTGACATTAAAATTTGACTAAGAAAAATCAGTTGTTGTTTTGCCATTCTACAAATAACAATATCCAATCAGTCCAAATAAATAAAAACAACAAATTAAATTCTGTTTCACATTGCGTAACACTTTCTTCTTTATTTTGACTGGTGCTACAACCATTCTTTTTCTTCTTTGTCTTTCCACAGCCGATCAGCCGTCTCCAGCCTATTCTGTTAGTTACATCAGCATCCCTCGCACCAAGAGCCTCCATATCCCTGCCAATCACATCCTTCCACTTTTTCCTCGGCCTCCCTCTTCACTTCCCACCGGGGACTTCGTAACTTAGTATCCTTTTTCCTATATAATAAGCATCACGCCATGCTATGTGCCCATACCACCGACGTCTTGGCTTTTTCATATTGTCTCTAAAGGCGAATCTCCACTGGACGATTTTTGTGACGATCGTCATGAGAATTCGCGACGACACATGCGCAGTAGCAAAGAATAAGCTTTTCTGACGAAACTTCTGACGATTTTGGTTTTGACGAAAAGTTAAAACAGTTTTAACTTTTCGTCGTGCGCTTGACGATCGTCAAAGAATTAGCCAATCAGATTTCAGAAAAAACGCTTGCAGCGATTTCATCAGTTCAACATGGCCGCCGATAATGAAGGTAGCAGTGATGTGCCGATAATATGTTCTCAATTTCCTACTCTGAAGAATACAATGAAGCTCAGGGCATTCAGAGTGGTCTTGAAGGACAAGCTTTCGACAAGGAAACATTTCTTCAAGCCGTAAGAGAGTTTAAATGTTTGTGGGATACAAGTGACTCCAACTATAAAAACAGAACTATGAAAGTCAATGCATGGAACACATTGTCATCGCTTTTTAATCAAGAAGGTAGGTTTTAGAAATATCCTTTGGTCTTATTTATAAATTAAGAAACAGTTGGAAAGATCTTGAGAAATTTACCTGCCCTGTTTTCCCCAAACCAAATAGGTATGGCATAACTGCGTTATTTTGGAACCTATTCAATCGTCTGATTTGTGACTCTGCTGCTGTAGTCATTTATTTTTATTTACGTGCTTTTTCTGCCGTTTTTATCGCGCAGAGAAGTTTGCTTAAGTTTTTTCTTTTTCTCGTGTCATTATGATACAACTAAAATAACAGGAAATGATATTTAAGTAGCCTCTTCCAAGCCCTTTCACTAACGACATAGCAAGGTATATCACTCGGATATGCTAAAGCCGATGAATAGAAAAGATTATATTACCCTGGTAAACTACGTAATAACTTACTATCTTGTTAATCCTACAACATGGAATAAGCAAATTCTAATTGATAAAATGAATTGACGAAATATTAACGAAACATAAATTCAAAATATCAGTATTTTTCTGTTTTTATTTTTAGTACCATTCCTGCAGAAAACCTTTAAAAATTTAAAAGATTCTTTGAAAAAATGCCTCGACAAGAGAAGAGCCATGATAAGATCAGGAGCTGCTGCAGTATTTCTACCTGCATGTAAATATTTTGAAGTCATGCGTTTTCTTCATGAAAAAACTTCAAATTTACCTACTGACAGCAATGTGGACATTTCACCAGGAGCTTANTCTGTTTCACATTGCGTAACACTTTCTTCTTTATTTTGACTGGTGCTACAACCATTCTTTTTCTTCTTTGTCTTTCCACAGCCGATCAGCCGTCTCCAGCCTATTCTGTTAGTTCCATCAGCATCCCTCGCACCAAGAGCCTCCATATCCCTGCCAATCACATCCTTCCACTTTTTCCTCGGCCTCCCTCTTCACTTCCCACCGGGGACTTCGTAACTTAGTATCCTTTTTCCTATATAATAAGCATCACGCCATGCTATGTGCCCATACCACCGACGTCTTGGCTCCTTCATATTGTCTCTAAGTCTCCTTATATGGGATATTTCTCGTATGTGGTCGTCAGAGTGGCACCACAACCATAATTATGAAAATATGTTATTATCACCAGGCAATTAATGGATTACAAAAAATACATTAAAAGGATTAAATTTTGTGCCACATTGCGTCATGGCTAAAATTTTCTTTGTTATTTTGACAGGAACTCCAATCACAATTATGAAAATATGTTACTATCAAATATTTTATTTCACGCATTTAATTTATTACAAAAATACATGTGGCATTGAAGTTTAATTTGTTATTGTCTCATTTCTAATATTTTCATGTTTGTTTTCACTGCTTTTGCAATCATAATTTAATAACAAAAAATGGAAACTATATGCAATAAGTTGCCCAAAAAAACCAAACGTTACTTCAAACCCCATTCAGCTCGCATTGAAAACGTACTAATAAAACCATTAAGCTTAATCACATAATAAACATGACAGATTAATTAACTTGAACATGGGTAAGTAATTAAAAGGGATAGATGATTACAAAATATGAAAAATTGGGAGTGGCTTAAAATATTATACAAATTAACCTGTATCCATTGGTGTTATGCATATAAATACAAAAACGCCACCTGCAACCTCGTCTCTATCTCTCCTGGTATTAAAATTGAAAAATTTGGGTGTAGCTAGTGTAATATCCTATCCATCCAGAACCTTCAACATATTAAACAAACACTAACAAGAGAAATGATAACAGCAAACATTCTCTACCTCCTTCTTCAGAAATCCCGTAAAAAAACAAAAAACAGCACATAGTTTTTCTTTTTTCTATTTTCAACATATATAGGTAAAAAACCCCAACCACTACAAGCACGTTATATGAAAACTTACAGAACCTGAAAAAATTCTTTAGAGAGCAACACCTGATACTCAGCATCACAAAAACTGCCTTATCCTTTTTAAAGTTTTATCTAAGGGAAACATATACAAAAAGTTTGCAGCCAAAATAAACATTCATGACAACCTGTTACGACGTTTTTATGACCTGAAGCTTCATCAAAGTATGCTCCACTAAATAACTACAAGACAAGAACTATGTAAGCAACGGATAAAAAATTTAACTCTTTCCCCAAAATATGTACGAACTACAATATCGACAGGAAAATAAATTCTTCAACAAGAATAATAAAAGACACCATCCATTCCCTATTGGACAGCAATCAGATTAACAGCATACACACTCTTCCAGAAATATGGCTTCCAGCATCACAGAAAAGAAACACAACAACCACAAGATAGATATGACGCCACTCCTTAAAAAAAACTCGATCCCTGTCACCAAGCACGTCTGCACTACCAAAGTACAAAATAGCTATGCATATTACTTCAGTAGCCTAACGATAGGAGGAGCATCTCTCGAAACGTAGCACGGAAATAGCTTACGACGCACAATATGATAAATATCTTACATTAATGGCTTCTACTGAGTCAATAAAATCAAGAATTTTAAAAACTACCACATGTTGTTCACAGAGGTGCAAATAAGTAACCAAAGTGTATATGGTTCTAAAGTGCAGTAGTGACCAAGTAGTTCAATCAACAGACTATTATGCCAAACATCTGTGGTTCGTACCCAGGCCACTTCCCTGGAACTACTGCGCCTTCTGCATTTCTCCATTATATGTGGCATACTACTGAGTCTGTACATGTATTCTAAGAGAATTTCGAAATGGAAGAAATCAGTAAATTATAAAGATTAACAAGTACAAAAAAGAAAATTCAAATAAGAAAAGTAACCGTCTGCGCCAAAGTGGCTTCAAAGTCTTGCTCAGCCTGAAACACCTGAAAATAGCAGCTGCAGCCTAAATTAGTAAACAAAAACACCGGCAATCCTTTGGGCATGATCTCCTACGACCACCATTAGTCCTGTTGAACCTCCTCAGAACTGGTCGTACATCCAAAACCTTCATGACCAAGACTGATCTGACAAGAAACGATTAACGTGGGTGCAAAGAGGGCAAAGCTCTATATTCAAGATGGACTGCAAATGCTATGGTCCGACGGGAGGCAGTCTACACGATAGATAATGACATGAACGAGTCGCTAAAAACTAAGGAACTTGTAGTTTTTGTGGGTTTTCTTATAGTAGTGCTTACAGTGGTCATCACTGACACCGTAACGGTCATCACTGACACCATAACGGTCATCATTCTTTCTTTAACTCAGCCCTGGCATTTCAATTCCAAGTTGTTGTTTTTCTCAGTGTCGTTTCAGCAGTTAAACCAGGTCTAGGTAGACTTGTTAAAAATTATTAGTCGCATTTGCATCTGATTTTAGTAGATTTATATTAAATGTTATTATCTTCCTCGATAATCTTTCTCTTCCCTGCCTTTCTTAGAATACGAGCAGCTGTGAAGCAAGCACCTGCCTTCCAGTTTGAAGAACTTCGCTTCCTTCCAAGCAATAAATAAAAACCATATATTAATAGTGGGTAACTAAAACCGTGGCTTAGCACGGTCAAACGTTATTACTTACTTGTCTCTCAGCAAATCGCCATCTATTGTAGCTCCAAACAGAATGACTGATGTTAAATCTGAATTCAGAAGTTCAGGATTAAAAACCTCAGTATATTATTCCTGAAAAAAATAATTCTGAATTGAAATTTTTAGAAAATGTAATTATTTCCCCCTTAAGTAAGTGAGAAAATTATCGCACAAGATTTTTTCGTAATAACTAAGACTAAGTCACAAGTAACAACAATAATAATAGTAACAGTAATGAATAGTAATAATTATTATAATTTTTATTATTATTATTATTATTATTATTATTATTATTATTATTATTATTATTATTATTATTATTATTAAGGGGGAAAAGTCTATGCGTCCAAGTTCGTGCCCCTGGATAACCTCTTTGTTGAGAGGTGAACCGAATATAGACAGTCCGGAAGTATTTCTGAGTTGTTGTTTGCGAATTCTCGTGTTGTTTCAATGAGTTTTCTGGAGAAAAAACCGACTGAAGGGAAACCTGGAAGTCGGAGGGTCTCTGACGACCCACAGGAAAGAGTTCTTATTAGAACTGGGGAAGTTTCTAGGCCGGAGGCAAGTGAAAATGTTAAAAGTTCCAAGGATGGCAGTCGCACGGAGGAACCAATGGGTAGGAAGGGGTGGAAAGGAGAGAAAAGAGGCAAGATGGGGCGGACTGCTTTGTTCAAATTATTATTATTATTATGGGGGTAAAGTCTATGCGTCCAAGTTCGTGCCCCTGGATAACCTCTCTTTGTTGAGAGGTGAACCGAATATAGACAGTCCGGAAGTATTTCTGAGTTGTTGTTTGCGAATTCTCGTGTTGTTTCAATGAGTTTTCTGAAGAAAAAACCGACTGAAGGGAAACCTGGAAGTCGGAGGGTCTCTGACGACCCGCAGGAAAGAGTTCTTATTAGAACTGGGGAAGTTTCTAGGCCGGAGGCAAGTGAAAATGTTGAAAGTTCCAAGGATGGCAGTCGCACGGAGGAAGCATTGGGTAGGAAGGGATGGAAAGGAGAGAAAAGAGGCAAGGTGGGACGGACTGGTTTG
This sequence comes from Morbakka virulenta, assembly GCA_003991215.1. Lineage (NCBI taxonomy): Eukaryota > Metazoa > Cnidaria > Cubozoa > Carybdeida > Carukiidae > Morbakka > Morbakka virulenta. The sequence continues at coordinate 709,302 of RDPX01000157.1, forward strand.
TTTAAAAAGAGTTGGGCATCCCTGATGTCTTGGGTGGTCTCCAAACATCTACCTTCATTGAAACCACCAACATATTGAGGAAGGTGCTTAACCTCTAAAGCTACTGGTCGGTAGCCGGGGTTAAGTTTTCTCGTCTGGCAGGTGAATACCATCTCCCTGTGTGGGCTGTCATGCCGGACATGAACTTTCTTCTTCTTCTTATTATTATTATTATTATTATTATTATTGTAATTATACTTTTTTGTGAATTGTGATATTAAAGTGTGGTTGAATCAATTTTACAAGAGTTTTTCATGGTGGATAAATACACTTTGATGCCATTTTCTTTCTGTTATTTGTATGTTGTTTTTTCTCTTATTTTTTTTATAAGGTGATTTCGGAATAGCCAAAGTAATGGAAAATACAATCGATGTAGCACAGACATGTGTTGGCACACCATGCTACCTTAGTCCTGAATTATGCCAGGATTTACCATACTCATCGAAGGCAGACATTTGGGTATATTTATTTTATGCTATTTTTTTAATTCTTAAAAACAACTGAAATACCTACTTATATATTAAAACTATTAAGGAGCCGTGGCTTTATGGTTAGTGCAATTGCACAGTAACCAAGAGTTCCGTGTTCGATTCCCCGAGCTGTCGAGGAGAATTTGGAACTTTGCAATGAAAAAAAAGCCATTGGTTGCCGTCAGGAAGGACATCCGGCCAAGAAAAGTTCCTCTAAAGGGCACCGACTGAGCCTCAATTGCTGGGGGGTAAAAAACTAAAAAAAAGAAAAAGAAAAAATATTGAAACTATTAAACTGATCAATATTTGCGTCCAACACATGCTAGCGTGTAAAAACGGACGTTAAACCGAATATGATGATGATTATGATGATGATGAATATTTCCCCACTCTAAAAGAACAACAGAACTGTTAATAGATTGCCTCTGAAAAGAAACAGAGGGAAAACTTGCTCTTCAAAACAGTAAAGTAAAACTTAAATGAGAAAGAAAGAAGCCATCGGGTATCTTTAAATAATTGTTATGAGAATTGACGAGACACGACATTCCGATCAAAAACTTAAATGAGAAAGAAGCCATCGGGTATCTTTAAATAATTGTTATGAGAATTGACGAGACACGACATTCCGATCAAAAACTTAAATGAGAAAGAAGCCATCGGGTATCTTTAAATAATTGTTATGAGAATTGACGAGACACGACATTCCGATCAACATGCCCTTTCTTAACTAGGCAGGAAAGCAACTTATGACAGACCACCATCCACCACCGCCCACTTTCGATTTAGATAAGATACGGAGAACACATTCATAAGTCAATTGCCATTGACCAGGAACGGGACCAGGATACTAAAAGCCCAAGCATCCCAAACAAATAAAAGGAACAGAAAATGTCAACCTGGAATAGTGTATCGGAGGTCAGAACTCAGAAGGAGTCAAGGGAAAGAAAGAATATGTAGAAAGCAAATGTAAGGGTCAAACGTTAAAATTTAAATCAAATCATAAAATTTGTGTGGAAGAGAGACAAAGTTATGTTGTAAGCTTAAAATTGCTCCCAAATGTTTCCTTTTCATACAAAAGTTATTGATGTTCACCGAGGTACCACAGAATTAAAGTGCATGGTCAGCGAGTATTATCTTGAAAGCGTCTTGTCAAGTCAAGTGCGACCAAAGGTTTCAACCTAAAAAATGTGATTTGAATTTTGACATTTCCTGTCTTTAGCCCATACGTTATCACTCCAGTCTTCACTTAATCTTATTCGTATGGAGAGAGAGAGAGAGAGAGAGAGAGAGAGAGAGAGAGAGAGAGAGAGAGAGAATGAGAGAGAGAGAGAGAAAGAGACAGACAGACAGAAAGACAGAAAGAGATGGTATATGACTCCATGCAAGAAAAGTACTCTGCTGCAGAGTATGCTATGGCATAGGAGAAAATTCATGGGGAAACCTTCCTTTGTTGCTACTACTATTTAAGAGTTTTACACTATTCTGGGAACTATGCAGAATAGTTTTGGTTGTTACTGAACGCAAAAATTAAGGACAAAAAAATTTTCAGACCTAATTCATGATAGTCAAAGTTTCTTTTGTGTTCTCCTAGCTAGTTTTAGTTTAGTAAGTTTGAAAGCCGTCTTCGGGTGGCATATGCGTCTTGAACATCTCTAACAGGTGGCCATCAAGCATCACGGTCTTCTGCAAGCTACAAAATCCGCTCTGCTGTTTTCTGCAACAACGCATTGATGTTACCCTACCACTTTGTGCACTGCCGGTTAAAAGTATATTTATGCATTCTTCTACGTATTTTTGTAGTCATTTTGCATTTATTTTTCTAATGCGGACATCAACGGAACACAGCACAGGTAGTAGGTAGCAAACAAAAGTCGGACTTTATTTTTGTCTGAAAGGAGCCAGCAAACTATCATTTTTCCCCCTTTTCTGAAACTTAAATAAATGCTTTTGTAATGGACTGCTCTTGAAATTTTGGCTATTTGAAATTATATATCTGAGATATTTTGAAGAAGTTCATTATGTTTTTAAATGATCAGTATTGTTATGGTAGCGTAGTTTGTAAGGAAGGCGCACGTGAAAATCATAGACACCCTTGTTCCCTTGTTCTTCTTTTTAATAACTTAAATATATATTTGTTTTTGTTATTTAGGCTTTGGGTTGTTTGCTTTACGAGATGTGTGCTCTGAAGTTTGCCTTTGATGCACAAAATCTAATCAGCTTGTTCTACAAAATAGTGAAAGGAGAGTACGAGGTGAATTTTTCATATGTACACTTTCAAAAATAACAATATAGTGCTTTTTTCCCGTTTTCTTTTTCTTTTCTGCTGTTGTGCTTAACAAGACTCTTCATTTATCCATCATTTATTTACAGTTTCTTAATTCATTGATTCATTCATTTATTTATTTATTATTTTTACTTTTTACAACAAAAAGCTGTCAGCAGAGACCTGGTGAAGGATAGGATAACTTGAATATGATGATCATCATATTCAAGTTATCCTATCCATATTATGATGATGATGATTATTATTATTATTATGATTATTATTATTATTATTTTGATTATGTTTACTCATTTTTTGCTATTTATTTATTTAGTTTATATATTGATTTATTTTTAAATATTTATGCTAAATAATCACTTCAACAAATATTGTTATTAATATGGTTTCTGTTCAATTAAATGCAAAAAGTATATAAAAAGCTGAAATAAAGAATATAAAGTATACGAGTATGAAATAACATTTGGTTAAGTGTCAATACGAATGAGAAAAATATAATAGAAACAGTGAATAACAAGTATGAAAATGAACTAAAATTCAACCATTAAAACTCGGCCTTGGAATTTAGTTGTGACTGAAAAGATTTCAATCGCCCTGAAGAGAGTATGGTGTATGTGAAAAATTATGCATGAAAATTATTGTTTCCTTGTTTAATTTGGAAAGTTTTTGTAGTGCACCAAACAACATCGTTTCTTCTTCTTCTTCTTCTTCTTCTTCTTCTTCTTCTTCTTCTTCTTCTAGCTTTCCCCGTCAGGGGTCGCTGTGGCTGACACTAGCTTCTTCCATCTCGACCTGTCTTTGGCGTCAGTCGGCGAGACGCCTACTCGCTTCATGTCGTCTTCGACACTATCACTCCATCTTCTCTTTGGATGTCCCCGTCTCCTTTTCCCCGGTATGACCATCTCCTTTACTCTCTTCCCGACGTAATCCTCGTCCCTTCTTCGAATGTGTCCAAACCATCTCAGCCTTCCTTGCTGGCATNCCCGGTATGACCATCTCCTTTACTCTCTTCCCGACGTAATCCTCGTCCCTTCTTCGAACGTGTCCAAACCATCTCAGCCTTCCTTGCTGGCATTTGGCAATTATGCTTCCTACCCCCAACGCTGCTCTGACTCTCTCCGTCCTGACATGGTCTTTTCTGGTCCACCCGCAGCTGATACGGTTCATTTTGTTTTCAGCTGCTTCCATTCGCCTCTCTTGGTTTCTGGTCAGTGGTAGGGTTTCCGTGGCGTAGGTCATAGCGGGTTGCACGATTGCTTTTTGTAGCTTGCCTTTGACTTTTCTGGGGACTTTTGAGTCGCAAAGGACTTCGGTCAACCGTTTCCAGTTCACCCATCCTGCTTGTACCCGTCTTTGCAATTCAGCCTTTGAGGTTCTGGATTCTCGTTTCTGATTTCCCATTTTTCAAGGTTTAAGGTAAATTTGTTTTCATCGAGCCAGTCTGCAAGACGATTCTTGTATTTTTGAAAATTCTACTCAATTATTTGCATACTTTACGATATTTAGATTATGTTAACAGCCTATTACATCAATAGATTAAATTAGGAATAGAAGCAGGCCTAGAATACACCCATGCAGGACACCAGTAAAAAGTTTCTGATTATCTAATAGACAATCTTCGTATGAGACAATTATTTTACCTCACCAAACCACATTAAGTCATTTTCTACCATTTCATATTGATGTCCCTAAGCAGAATACAGTATTGTTACTCAAAATCCTTTTTTTTTCTGTCATTTTAGCCTATACCCATGAAGTATTCTGAAGATCTTTGCTCACTTCTTTTGCAATTACTTGTCAAAGAGCCAGAAAAAAGACCAAGGTATGATATGTTATACAATTATATAATAATCCAATTTCCACAAAATATATTTTCTGTTCTATCTAATGATTCAAATAAAATGTTTTCAAGTAGTTTATATTTTTATTATCATTGCAATCATTGTTTCTATGAATAATTGTCATATGTGTACTGTATTTGTTCGGTAACTTGTGATTAGCGATGCACAATTATAACGAGTAGAGCAATTTCCTTTGAAGTATAAAGCAAATATGAATATATCAAGCAAGATAAAAATAGGAGAGGCTAGCTTAAGATAGTTTTTTATCCATCGTCCGAGATGGGTCAACAATTGAGTAAAATAATTCTGTGTGACCTTTATGAACCAGTGGTTAAGAAGCTGGATTTTCTTTAGAAGTGTGGAATTTATTTATTTTCATCTCACTAATAACAGTTACTTTCCTTTACTTGTATCTAAAAAGAATAGATTAGAACAAAAATTCTGCTATGGAAATATCAATCAATAATATGATTTTTTTTCTCTATCTCTTCTTGCTTTAGCTACATTTCTTGTTATTTTTACAGTGCTTCGTCTGTGCTTAATATGCCATATATACATAAACAACTAGGAACATTTATTAAAGATTATGAAGCCATCAAGGAAGAAATTCACGACAAGTAAGTGTAACTGTTAACAGATTGAATTTTGTGACAGTAAAGAGCTGTAACGTAAAGACAGTAGAGAGACAAGTGAAGAGACAAAGATAGTAAGGAGCTGTAACGTTTTTCTAAATCTAATTAAACAGGAATTTCATTTCGAGAAATAAAAAAGCATTCCAATTAAAAGCGACTTTTATTTTGTTATTTTTAATTTTTACATTTAACACCGAGACGTTGAAATGCCAGGTTGGCGTCTTTTATGAGAACAATGTTTGACAGACGGTGTCTGCTTTCACACTTTTATGCCACTCCTGTTACCACAAGGCTCAGTTAGCGGGAATCCTGAGAGTCTTAATCAAGGCTTCTTACATCAATTTTTATTGAATTTTTATGACAGTTATAATCAAACAAATGGTTGTAAGTATCCTGCAGACTTTCAGTAATCAGGGTGTGTGGAGAATCTCCAGACCCAAGATTGATACCATATCCGAAGGTGTAGACTGGACATTTGGCACTACTTGCTCGTCATATGCCCAGAAAAATCTTTAACTTTAAAAAATACTCTCTCCTTAGCTTTTAGCAATGCTTTTGGCCTTTGTTCTAATTGTTCTTTTGTCTAAGCATTCGTTCAGTCTGATTCCTATCCCTTCACTTTCTGAGGCGAGTTTCAATAATAGTATTAGTGATAGTGATCCTTATGTTAATGGCCATTTACCCTTATTTCGACTAGATTTTACAACTTACCTTCTTGATCTTGCCATCTATGCTTGAGAAAATCTTCCAGTTTCTATGATAGGATTTGAATCGAAAGGTAAGCTTTTCTTGTGCTTTAGACTGCCCCTCCTTTATGTCACTCGTTACTTTATTCCTTTATTTCTTGGTCCTTTATTGAAACAGAATCTTATGACTCCATTGATACGGCTGTGCACTTGCACCACATTGGTAGCATCTCTGTCTTTCGTGACTTCCATGCTCATCACCTGCCCTGGTTAACTCATTGTTTTAGGACTGAAAATGTCTTCCAAGCTTGTCTGTCATTACCTATTTGAGTTTCCCGTATTCGTAAAGGTTTCTAATATTCTTCTTGTCTTCAAGAATGCAGGCGATGCATCTGATTCCAGCAGATATCAGCCTGTAAGCCTTGAATCTTTCCTTGATAAGCTCTTAGAACGACTTATCAGTGGACTTTTAGAATTCTTGCGGAGCCTAGAGCTTTTTTTATGTTTAAGACGTGTAAAGAGGATTTCGTTTCACTAATGGCCTTTTGACTCCATTGTATTTACGGAACGTATCTGTAGTTTTGTTTATACGTCTGGTGGAGGATGTGCTATAGTTTCCGATATACCCAAGGCACTTGATACGGTTTAACAGGCTGGCATGCTTCATACTCTTTCTGGTTATAATATTTGTGAATGGATCTTTCAATCCTTCCTCACTGAACATAAAATGAGTGTTCTTTGATGGTGTTCCTCAAGGTTCTGCTCTTGGGCCCACTATTTTCCACCTTTATATCTGCGACTTTTTGGTAACTTGGTTCATTTTATCAATATCTACGCTGATGACACTGTCTTGTACTTTGGGATTAGCCACAAGGTTGTTCATGAGGAACAAGTCAAACTTGCTGAGGGTTTGAATCTGACCTTCAGTCTGTCAGAAAATGGGGAAATAAGTAGATGACCCCCCCACACACACTCCCACCCAATATTCTGAAAACTTATTCTGGTGTTAACCCAGGAGAGATGGCTTTTTCTTTTGAGGAAGGCTCATAACTGAGGCTGCATAGCTTTTCATATTTTCCAGATCTTTTTAGGTGTTCATATGTTCAGCCCATTGGTAAGTGCTTCTAAAAGGGTTGTTTCTTTGTGCCACACCTTATACCTGAAGCCATTTTTGTATCTCTATAAATCTACCCTTGGATCCATTCTTGGATCGAGTACTGTTGTCACACCTGGAAAGATATTTCCTCATCTCATCTTGATATTCTTGATCGAGTTCTGAGACGTGTTTGTAATTTAATAGGTCCAAATCTTGCTGCTACTCTCCAACCTTTATCGGCGAAATGTGGCTGTCTTCGTCTTTTCTATAGGTATTATCATGGAAAATGTTTTGTTGAACCCTCCTTGCTAGTACCAACTCATTTTTCTATATTACGTGTAAGTCCCGTCACTCAACGGCCTAATCAGTATGCAGCTGCTATTCCTTGCTATAAAAGATCTTTTTATGAATCTAATTTCTTTCTTCCATCAACTGACTTGAATTTTTTTAGGGCTAATATAAACTCTTATCTTTTGGCCCTTTTTAGTCTTTTATTTTCATAGATCCATACATTAAATGCCTTTATAATCTGTTTAGCTATTAATCATCATGAAATTGGTTCTTTACTTTTTTATTTTATTTTGCTAATATTGTTACAGATAGTTTGGTTGTGATACATTGACAAACAATTTGCTGCCAAGACCACGCTTGACAGAGTTACGACCATATTTAATATGTTTAACAGTATAACCTACAATGTAGTCAACAGATAGCCATTCAATCATCTGTAATTAATCCTGTCAACAAATTAACTGTCAAACCTCCACCCATGAGCACTGTCAAACAGATAGTTGTCATTCTTAGTCCTGCCAGCCAATTAGCTCTCTTTAATTAGTCCTGTTAACCAATTACCTGGCAAGCGTTGGTCCTATCAACCAATTAGGTGTCAACCATTAGTCGTGCCAGCCAAATAGCTGTCTTTAGTTGATTCTGTCAACAAATTATCTGTCAATCTTTGGTCCTATCAACCAATTAGCTGTCTGTCACTAGTCAGCTTCAATCAAATTAGCTGCTCATCTTTACTCTTAACAACCAGTTAGCTGCCTTTAATTTTCCCTAGTAATTAATTAGCTATATCTCATTATCCCTGCCAACCAATCAGTTATCTATCATTAGTCATACCAATAGCTGATAAATAGCTTCCAAACTTAATTCCAGTTAACCAATTAGGTCTTGTCATCCAATTAACTGTCAACCACTGGTCCTGTCAACGAATTAGCGGGCAATCGTTTGTTCTCTCAGCCAACTAGCTGTCAGCCTTTCCTCCGATGACCTTACAGATACAAAGCATTAGTAATAAAGATCCTGCTTTTCATCGAAATTCTGACGTAAAAACGTATCCTAAAATAAAGTAAAGAACAATAAGAGTACATGAAGTGCAACTGACTTTGTAGCGAAGGAAATAAAAGATAGCATCTAAAAAGGCAAAGACGAGGAGCCGTGGCTTAATGGTTAGTGCAACTGTATAGCAACCAGGAGTTCCGGGTTCGATTCCCCGAGCTGTCGAGGAGAATTTGGAACTTTGCAAAGAAAAAAAGCCATTGGTTGCCGTCAGCATCCGGCCAAGCATCCGGCCAAGCATCCGGCCAAGATATTCCTCACTGCCAAATCAAAGTCCCACTGATGGGCACCGTCTGAGTCTGAGCTGAGAGGGAAGATGACGTTAAAAACTAAAAAAAAATCTAAATAGGAGAATAAATGTTGGACGAAATTGGAGACAGTTATCAAACCTAAACTACTAGAATAACAGCGATTGAGAATTAATGCCACACTAGAATGTAATGGCAAAAAAGTTATGGATGGGATGCCCGTTGTAAGAGTTAACTACGTTATATATGTTTATATATTATATATTATATATATATATATATATCATCTTTTATGGCTTCGAAATCCGTAGGTGATTCATTATAGCGTGCTCTCCCTCTATATTGGCCTATTTCTTGCAATCTCATTCATACTTTGTTCTCTTTCCTATTCAATTTTCAGCACCCAATCTAATGAATTCATTAAAATATTTTATAATATATATAAATAAATATTATATATTTTATAAATTTATAATATTAAATAATTCATATAAAATATAAATATTTTATAATATTTATATTTTTAATATTTTTACTTTTTGGTTGTAAATTTTTTCTTCTGTGCTATTTTAGAATGGTTTATGTAGCTTTGATTATCCTGTATAATTATTCGAATAATGAAAAATAATATTTCCAATCTTTGTCTTCCATTTGCTCTTTTCCCTTTCATCACAACCTCAATAATTTTCCTTTCTTTTTCTTCATTCCATCTCAACTCATTCCCATTATAACCATTTTTTCAACAACCCAACCTTTTTTCCGATTTTATCTAACAGTTTTCTGATCGTCCTTATGCAACATTTTGTTTGTCATCTTTTTTATTTTCATAATTCTTTCCCAAAACACAAGGCAAAGTCTAACTTTGAAGTATTGGCAAGGGTTGGCAAAGTCAAAATTGATACATGCAAAAAGTTATGCCTCGCATTAGTCTTTTTCTTATCCCATTTCTGATTTCTGTCCCTTTCTTTAGCCCCTGTTTTTACCCTATTTTTGAAGATTTTTTAAAGAAAATTCATTAACGAAAAATAGGGATTACTTTTTTTTTTCTTTTTTTTTTTAGTTTTAACGTCATTTCCCCCCACCAATTAGGGCTCAGACGGTGCCCTTCAGAGAGACTTTGATTTGGCAGTGAAGAATTTCTTGGCCGGATGCTTTTCCTGACGCCAAGCAATGGCTTTTTTTTCTTTGCAAAGTTCCAAATTCTCCTCGACAGCTCGGGAAATCGAACCTGGAACTCTTGGTTACTATGCAGTTGCACTAACCATTAAGCCACGACTCCTCAGGAATTACTATCAACGCTAATTTAAACGTTGTTTTTATATCGTTTCAGACATACCCAAGTTACACTGATACGTCCAGCCTCGGTCATTAGCTCTGATGAAAGTGCTTCCAAGGACCTACCCCTCAGAAGTAAGTCTGCTTTAGACAAACCAAGTGTAGAGGGTGATCTGAAGCGACTACGTAACGGGCAACAAAGACCAAAAAATGCTAACCAAGGTACTTATTTTTATCATTCTTTTTCATTTAATGTACATGTAAAAATAACCAGTTTCATTCTTTTCTTTGCTCCATAATCATGTACTTGTCACAAGTCATTCCACTGTTCCAGCTTTGGCTGGAAGCTGAGACCAGAATCATTCCTCTTCAGTAGGCCGATGTTCCACCAGTGTTTATGGAACACACATTTCTTTATTTATCAATACCTTGCAGCTAGAAAATAAAACTTAAATGGGATACGTTTGCGCACGAAATATATGCTAAGATAAGGATTCTCTTACAGATCTGTAACTTTCAGTCATATACAACGCCTTTCACCTTCCTTCACTTCTGTTGCTCTCCTTTCACCTTCCTTCACTTCTGTTGCTCTCCTTTCACCTTCCTTCACTTCTGTTGCTTTCCTTTCACCTTCCTTCACTTCTGTTGCTCTCCTTTCACCTTCCTTCACTTCTGTTGCTCTCCTTTCACCTTCCTTCACTTCTGTTGCCTCTCCTTCACCTCACTTCACTTCTGTTCTCCTCCTTTCACCTTCCTTT
>RDPX01000157.1:733225-750725 GCA_003991215.1 Morbakka virulenta
GTTTTTGAATTTTTTTTGGAATTTTTTTGTAAATTTTTTGAATTTTTTTGAATTTTTTTGAAATTTTTTTGAATTTTTTTTGAATTTTTTTGAATTTTTTTTGAATTTTTTTGGAATTTTTTTGAATTTTTTTTGAATTTTTTTTGAATTTTTTTCCAAGAAGAAAATGTAGTTCATTTTACTCTTTTGTTTCTGCTTTGAAGAGAAATGAAATCTTTTCATAGACAAGAAGTCTAGAATACACATCCTAACTTTTATTCAAACACCAGTCTTTAACAAATGCTGTTAACAAGTGATGTTATCTCCTTTATTTTGACAAAAGACTTACAACTTTGCTCCATTATTACTACACTCACTCTTCGCGCATAATTTCCTCGATTGTTTATAACTTCAGGGTGGTTCATTGGTCACACTCGAGAAAAACAATGGCATCAGGCACGTTGTATGAAAATCCCAAACCCAAGTGATATGAAGTAGGAAAGTTGTATCAAAAGCATATAGTTAACATACCACAGGTCGCAATGTACGTACACTTCCTTTCCCCAGAGTACGGCATCTGAAAAATAAGGTGTGGCAAAAAGAAAAAGATAAGGGGGGGAGAGGTAAAGGAAGGAAGCGGAAAGAAAATTATGGGAAAAGACCGACCAACAGGCTGACAGGCAGAGTAGATTGAGGCTGAAATAGAGAGACTTAAATAATAAGTAAAGGAGACTAGGCGGAGACCCTTCAGATCAGTTCAAATTGGATACATTTGGGATCTTGATTTTAAAATACTGTTGCTGTTGCTACTTTCAAAGTACTGTTGCTCTTTGTGATCTTGCTTCACTGTGTATGTACATATATGTCAAGACAATGTTGTGACGTAAAGGGTCCGTAAAACGTATATTGGAATTATTCAATTGCAAACTGCTAACAGCGTTTGATGGTATCTTGGTAGGACATTTTAAGAAAACCAAAGCTTTAAGAGTACAGTCAACCACACATAACCTGACCTTTTATAAGATAGAACTTCACTTTTCTTCGACAGATTGACCCTGCGCATTTTATTTCCCATTATTCGGTCAAAACGTGAAAAGAGAGAAAAATTAGACTACCTGAAATGAGGCGATACATATGTTATGAGAAGATTATGTGAACTGACACATAATATAGATTGTATGTACATTAATGTAAATTAGAACAGTGAAGTCGAGTAAAAGTTGAATATGTGACTTACTTAGTCTAGACTTTGGTTAAACAAAGTCATGTTTGATCTTCACATGATTCGTGTAACTCTAATAAATTGCACAAGCGATTATCATCAAATGTATTCCAGATTTGCTGTATGTATTTGGGGATTTTTCGTCTCGTTTACAGTAGAAATCAGGTGTGTCTTTTTCAGTATTTTTAGAAGAGTGTAGAATATGCTGATAATGTGATGGCTGTGCTGTAGAGGATGAATGATTTCTTTATTTTTTTTCATGTTGTAGTGTTTATCTGCTTGTCCAGAATCTTTTTATTTTCCCAATCAAAGGTGTAATTTTTTTCCTCAGCAGTACTCCGCTATTTCATGACTCTTGGTGTCACCTTTTTTAATAACTCTCTTATGTTCTTTTTCTCTTTGACCCAACAAATGCTTTGACTCTTCAATGTAGAGGTCAGGACAGTCCTTACAATGTGGTCCATAAACTATATTGCTTCTCTCTTTAAGTGAAAATGGATCCTTTCTTTTGAGATTATCGCACTAAAAGTGGATGTTGCGGACAATAAACACTTGTTATTATGCTGTCGGAGAGCTCGTCTTCGCTGTTCACTGACGCCCTTGACATAGGATAGACATATTTGTTTCACAGGTTCTTTTTCTTCTTCATGAGTACACCTGCTCGTTTTTTGTAATGCTCTCTGGACATCCCAAGTATGGTATTCATTAGTTAAGAGAACCTTTAGAAGGTGTTTTTCTTCTTTTCCGAGGTCGTATTCGTTTGAAATGATGCTTCTTGCCCTTCCAAACAAAATTGTGATAACACTATAACGAGCTGAAACTGGATGATATGACAGGTTATTAAGGTACTGGTCTGTGTAAGTTGGTTCTGTAGATAGTAACTGAAATAGTGCAGCCTGCTTGTCTCTTTACTAGGAAAGCCAATTGCCTTTCCTCATCCTTTTCCACGGTAAACATGACGTTTGAGTGAAGGATGTTTATGTGTTTAAAGAAACCTTGTAGATGATCTTCTTTATTAATTGTGGAAACGTCATCAATGTTTCTTTCTCAGTCAGTTGGACCCCAGTCTTCAGTTGATAATCCTGTGGCTTCAAACAGTTACATGAATATTTCAGCGATCACAGATGTTTGAGTTCTCATGGATACATCGCTGTTTTTTGTGTACATTGTTTAATAGAAGGCATGTGCTGGTAAGACGTACTTGTACTAAATTCAGGATGTCTGGAGGCTTGTGCATTTCTTGATGGAACTGAATCATAACGTTACCGTGGGTCTTTAATAATTTGCAAGGTGTCATTAGGAGATACTTGTGTATAATGAAAAGGCCTTAAAAGAGACCATGATTTCACCTGCCAGGAATATTTGTTGTGTGATCCTCCTTCTCATGTGCCGTGTCCTTGCAGAACGTAGGCGGTCATGCTTCTCCACAGGATCCTATTCTTGGTCTTCTCCAGCATTTCCTTCTCGCTGACTCCGGTCCATGTTGACAAACTTTTCATGAATGTTGTTCTTTGTCTTCCTCCTCCCCTTTTACCGCAAATTTTACCAGTAACAGCCAAATTTTTCAAGCCTTCTTTTCTCATTACATGTCCTAGGAACGACAGTTGTCTCTTTCTGATGGTTTTCAGGAGTCTCCTGCTATAATTAGCTCGTCTTAGTACTTCATCATTACTAGTGTGTTCCGTCCAGGAAATTCTCAACATTCTGCGCAACATCCACATTTCAGTAGCGTTCAGTCTTTTCTCCAGGTCTGACGTCAGTGTCCAACTTTCACAGCCGTAGGTCAGGACAGGTAAGACATAGCAGTTGAGGATTCTCACCCTGGTATCTATGGAGATTGATCGGGATTTCAGAATCTTTGACATACGCACAAACACCTCCTTTGCCATAGCTACTCTTCTCTTTACTTCCGTTACACTTCTGCCGTCTGAATTAAGCATGCTTCCAAGGTAGTTGAACTTATTCACCTGCTGTATCCTTTCATTATCGATTAACAAAGGGCATTCGACTTGCTGCTGTTTCTTGCTGATCGCCATGCAAAAGGTCTTCTTTTGATTAATGCTTAGTCCTTTTCTTGAGCTCTCTTCCTTCACCATATCCAAGAGCTTTTGTAACTTCTGAGGAGAGTTTGCAATGAGTGTCGTATCGTCAGCGTATCTGATATTATTCATGTTATATCCTCCTATAGAAAAACCGCTTTCCTCTTCAATTGTTCTCACTATTTGTTCGCTATATAAATTAAAAAGGTCTGGAGATAGAACGCAGCCCTGTCTAACTCCTCTTTTGATGTTGCTGTATCTTCCAACCTCGTTCTTGATCTTAACTCCAGCCGTTTGTTCCCAGTACAGATTTCTTAAAACTCTTATGTCTTTCCCATCTATGTCTAGGGCTTGCAATGTGTCCAGCAGTGTTTCGTGTTTCACTTTGTCGAACGCTTTGCTATAGTCGATGAAACAGAAATAGAGATCTTGCTGCATTTCTATGGCTCTTTCTGATATCATTCTCATAATGAAAATGGCATTCTGGGTACCTGCATCTTGAACGAAGCCAAATTGTTGTTTGCCTATTTCTGGTTTGGTTGCTTTTCTTGTTCTTGCCATGATGACACGCATAAAGATTTTGGTTACATGACTTATGAGGCTGATAGTTCTATGGAGCTCGCATTCTGTTGCTCCCGGCTTTTTAGGTAAAGCAATAAAAATTGATTTTGACATATCTGGTGGAATTTCACCGCTGTCATAGATTTCGTTGACAAGTTCTGTTACTTTGTCAATTCCAAACTCCTCGAGTGCTTGGATCATTTCAATGCAGATGTTGTCTGGTCCTGCAGCTTTGTTTCTTTTCATCTTGGTAATGGCAGCTTTGACTTCGCTCTTCAGAATCTTCGGGCCTTCTATAGGTTTTCTGATGTTGGGTTTTTCTCCTCTTTCATCCAAGAACAGTTCATCAATGTATTCTGCCCATCGATCCATGATTTCATCTTTTTCCATCAGCAGAGATCCATCTCTGGCTTGAATACATTCGCTGGAAACACATGTTTTCCTACCGACAAGTGTGTTGATTTTCTTGTGCAATGATGAAGGGCTTTCTACTCTGCATCTCTCGATTTCCGCGCACTGTACATTTAGCCATTCTTCTTTTGCTTCTCTACACTTCTTTCTGATGTTTCGATTCAGAGTGTGGTACCGATCTGAGTCTTTATTTCTCACTTTCTGTCTTTCTTCCATCATTTCCAAGATTTCCTTTTTCATCCATCCTTTTTTCCGGTCCCTCTTTATCGGTGGGATCAGCTCCTTGGCAGTTTCAACCAGGGCTTCCTTCAGCACTTCCCATTTGCTGACTTGGTCACTTTCGAGAGCAGCAAATCTATTTTGCACTTCCACAGCATATCGTGTCTTCATTTCTGCATTCTCTCGTAGTAAGTTCCACTGCAGTTTTGCGTCTGGTATAGCATGTTTCAATTTGCGAAGGCGAACCTTGGTGGTGCATACTACTGGATTGTGGTCGCTGTCACAGTCTGCTCCAGGGTATGCTTTTGCGTTCTGAACTGAGTTCTTAAATCTATGATTGATGGTGATGTAATCGATTTGATTTCTTGTTCTGTCTCCCGGTTGTTTCCATGTCCATAGACGTCGTTTATGGTTCTTGAACCAGGTGTTCATGATCACTTGGTTGTTAGCTTTGCACCAGTCAGCCCATCGTTCCCCTCTTTCGTTAATCACTCCTAGCCCATACTTTCCTGATACTTGCTCGATTTCTTCACTACCTACTTTTGCATTAAGATCGCCCATAACAATGATGATGTCTTGTGACTTACATTGTCTTTTTGCTTCATCGAGTTGCTCGTAGAACATTTCTATATCATCTTCGCTGCTATCTGCTGTCGGTGCATATACTTGAATGAGACTGATGTCGAAGGGCCTACCTTTTATTCTCACCAGCATTACTCTGTCTGACAGGGTCCAATAGCCGAGTATGCACTTGCTGGCTGCTTGGTCAAATATGATTCCTACTCCTCTTTCATGCTTGTTTCCACTAGAGTATATGACTTTTTTGCCATTCAGATCGAAACTTCCTGACCCTGTCCATCTCGTTTCACATAAGCCTAGTATATTGATCTTCATACGATCCATTTCTTGCTTCACATTTGATAGTTTTCCTGCTTGATATAATGTGCGTACATTCCACGTTCCTATTCGAAGACAATTGTTGTTCCTGACAGTATCTGGATTACGGTCGGGCTCCACCTGTCGGACATGGAGGTTCCTACCGAGCGAGGTGTTAGTTGTCCTAACCCCATTCACGCTGTTCGTGTTATTCTTTTTCTTGTGCATTAGCATGACTTTCTTGGCAAGTTACGGTGGTGGTTTGCCATTGCCTTCCACCGGTGGATGGCCACTTAAATCTAATGCCTCTTTGTGCCCTCAGCATACCACGATGCGCTTGCAGGTTACGCCTTGTTGCCGTTGGTCCTTTGGGACTCATCCACCAACTCTGCCGTTCCCTGTCTTCATGCGCTTAGTGCGAGGCGTGCACTATTCACCAACAACAAGTTGCTGGCTACCCTCATGTCGTTTAGCCCGCCAGCTGAGGTACCGGGGTGTGGCCGCTGCCGCGCACAAGCAGCTACTTGGAGCCAGACATGAGAGTTGGGTGACTTCCGGATGCCAGTGGGTCCATCCCCCGTAGGGCAGCTGATGGTTGCCTCTGGATAGTACTCCTTCTGATCACCCCATACACCCCTGTTGTGTGATAAAGGCTGCGAAATCAGTACTGTTCTTGCAGTGATTTGGCTTCTTCTTTGTGTATGGACATTGGAGGCCAGCTATATGACGCGAGGGTGATGAAGTGGTCTACCAGCATAGGCTACGGTTGGATGTATGGGTACATTGGGCTTTTATATCTTTGGTGACCCATAAAACCTTGGTAAAGATGAGTCCTTGGGTTTCAATCTGTGGTAAAAGCAAAAAAAAAATATCAAAAGTGCTACAGAAAAACCATCCAGGAGATGGTTTTTCTGTAGCACTTTTGCAAAATTAAAGATATTCAGAAACAATGTTCTTTCTATGAATGATTCCTTATTGTCGTTTAGACAATAAGTAACACGTACAGAAAATACGATGGTAGTTTGTATATAACCCACCCCTTTAAAACCCCTGGAAAACAGCTGCATGAGGATGAAGGCGTTGAGAGAAACCAGTCATACGAGATGCAACAAAATGAGCTGATGCCAACGAGGAGAGCTCATCAGAAGATTCCCCATGATAATATCTATAGACTAAAACTAACCTCATTTCGCCGATCAGACGAAGGCAGAAGAGCACCAGCAAGACTTGGACCTATCAAATTACAAAAACGTCTCTGAACACGAAGAAGATCAAGAAAAGATGTGAGATGATGGAGCACCTGTCCAGATATAACAACATTACTCGATGCAACGGGCGGATGGTAGGTTTATAGAGATACAAAATGGCGTCAGGTGTAAGATAATTTCTAGCACGATTACATAGCTATTTATAAGCAAACTTGCCAGTAGATTGAAAATAAGAACTCCAGGAAAGATATGAAGAAGATGACAAAGGAAACGTCTTCATTGATGAACATTCGACAAGAGGAGAGCCAATCTGACCAGGAATAACATCGGAATGACATTCTATGAATATTGGAAGGTGAGAAGGACTCGGCTTTCTACTGAATGAAACCAGTTGCGTTTTTGTTGTGTGAAAAGAAATCAGCCATTTCTTTCCCCATTCTCTGACCTCCAGAAGGTCAGTTTCTAAAGCCTCTGTAAGTTTGATTTGTTTCTGATGAGTTGCTTTGTAGTCAATGCCAGAGTTCAGGATACTGTCATTTGCATAGCTGTTGATATTTTTGGCATCTTTAATGTTACTGATAATATTTACTTATGAATATGCTACTATTGGTGTTTCACTTAACATCATCAACGTTTTCCTTACAAAGTAGATCTGATGCCAAAGCTTTGTGCTACATGTATTCAGAAAACGTAATCTATCAAACAGAAGAAAAGATGAATCAAACAATAAAACAAAAGACTATCAGGCAGAAAAAATAAGGTAGTGGTCGCGTCTCTATGTTTCCACCACACGATATCATCATGGCATGCATTAGGTGTTCAATAGGCAATTCATTTTCCCGGAAAATATATTCCAAGTTTCCAACGTTTGCCCTAGCGCCAATGAACTACTGAAAATTGTTACATAATCGTACCTCCTATCTTAACAATGAACAGTCAACCCCACGGGTTTTAAAGAATTGTATCCAAAACTTTGTCTGAAATATGCGAAGATCGGATTTACGGAATCCGACGTAGGAGTGAAAAATGAAAAAGAAAAAAGTTGCTGATCATCCGTGCCGAACAATCTGTCGGACATCAGATAAGTTACGACTTATAGAAGCTCAAATTTTACGACGTTTACTTCATATATTTATATATATATATATATGCTATTTCACAAGTGTTAAAGATACGTAATGGTTCAAACAATTATGGAAGTGGCACATTTGGCCTCCACGTTGTAAAATTTCAATTTTGCAAAAGTATTTATATACAAGTGGCTCACAGTGTTTAGCCTTCGTTATCACCTTCGTCATTGTATTTCATTTTTTGCTTCATTTTCACTCGCTTGCACGTTTTGAAATTCTACAACGTGGCACCGAGTGAAAATGGCGTGACAGACCCTCGTTGTCAAACAGAGCTTAAAGAGAGAACTTCGTTTTTGTTTGGTAGAATGTCATGAGGTCTCTTGCTCCAGTTTGACAGAAACTTACCCTGCAACCTTGATAAATCTGTTCGTAAATGTTATAAAAATAGTTTGAAATTAAATGAAGTTTACAGATTTTATCGATGGCATTTCGTTCAGTGTTTAACCATGGTGTTGTCTACTCTAAGTGAGTTTAATTCGAGGCAGACTTCTCGGTTCACAATTTGCTCCATTTTGAGACCACAAAAAGACAAGACAAAACATAAGTGTTCTAGAGCCAGTGTCAGTGCGGGATCATGTTGACAAAAAGCTTGTGCAAAGATGGCTGGAGTGGAATCGCCCTTCTTCATTCAATGAATGAAAAGTAGACAAATGAATAGAGATCAATGATATAATTGAAAAGAGTATATTTCAAATGACATATGAAACATTTGTATTTGTACATATTTGTCATAGTCTGTACTTGAGATTAAGGCCTGACAGAATTAAGAGTCAGACGTAATATGAAATTGATTACAAGAGAGGCGTCATTTGAAGAACTGTCATTGTGAACTGATCTTGAGACAGCGGTCGACCAGAGATAAGCAAGATTTACTTCAGAATAAGTTGAAACTGAAAAGTAAAAGCTACACACTTGACTACAAAGAGATTGAAGTCAAAGTTTGGAACAAAATCAATTTTAAAGGTTGTATGATTTGTGGAGAGGAATTTATTGGACGAAGGGCGCCAAATTGATCTAATATTGTCACACAATAATCTTAAGAGTGTTTTTCTTTCCCGGTACTTTTTGCCTTTGCCTTTTCTTTTGTGATTCATTTTACTGCTTGCTTCCCACGGCGTTTAGTAGATGGGTTTTGTGCTTTACATTCCATATATATTAGCTATATTAGCACTATATTAACCNAGTCAATGCCAGAGTTCAGGATACTGTCATTTGCATAGCTGTTGATATTTTTGGCATCTTTAATGTTACTGATAATATTTACTTATGAATATGCTACTATTGGTGTTTCACTTAACATCATCAACGTTTTCCTTACAAAGTAGATCTGATGCCAAAGCTTTGTGCTACATGTATTCAGAAAACGTAATCTATCAAACAGAAGAAAAGATGAATCAAACAATAAAACAAAAGACTATCAGGCAGAAAAAATAAGGTAGTGGTCGCGTCTCTATGTTTCCACCACACGATATCATCATGGCATGCATTAGGTGTTCAATAGGCAATTCATTTTCCCGGAAAATATATTCCAAGTTTCCAACGTTTGCCCTAGCGCCAATGAACTACTGAAAATTGTTACATAATCGTACCTCCTATCTTAACAATGAACAGTCAACCCCACGGGTTTTAAAGAATTGTATCCAAAACTTTGTCTGAAATATGCGAAGATCGGATTTACGGAATCCGACGTAGGAGTGAAAAATGAAAAAGAAAAAAGTTGCTGATCATCCGTGCCGAACAATCTGTCGGACATCAGATAAGTTACGACTTATAGAAGCTCAAATTTTACGACGTTTACTTCATATATTTATATATATATGCTATTTCACAAGTGTTAAAGATACGTAATGGTTCAAACAATTATGGAAGTGGCACATTTGGCCTCCACGTTGAAACAATGAAAAATGGTTTGTAAAATTTCAATTTTGCAAAAGTATTTATATACAAGTGGCTCACAGTGTTTAGCCTTCGTTATCACCTTCGTCATTGTATTTCATTTTTTGCTTCATTTTCACTCGCTTGCACGTTTTGAAATTCTACAACGTGGCACCGAGTGAAAATGGCGTGACAGACCCTCGTTGTCAAACAGAGCTTAAAGAGAGAACTTCGTTTTTGTTTGGTAGAATGTCATGAGGTCTCTTGCTCCAGTTTGACAGAAACTTACCCTGCAACCTTGATAAATCTGTTCGTAAATGTTATAAAAATAGTTTGAAATTAAATGAAGTTTACAGATTTTATCGATGGCATTTCGTTCAGTGTTTAACCATGGTGTTGTCTACTCTAAGTGAGTTTAATTCGAGGTTTCAGACTTGTTCTTCTCGGTTCACAATTTGCTCCATTTTGAGACCACAAAAAGACAAGACAAAACATAAGTGTTCTAGAGCCAGTGTCAGTGCGGGATCATGTTGACAAAAAGCTTGTGCAAAGATGGCTGGAGTGGAATCGCCCTTCTTCATTCAATGAATGAAAAGTAGACAAATGAATAGAGATCAATGATATAATTGAAAAGAGTATATTTCAAATGACATATGAAACATTTGTATTTGTACATATTTGTCATAGTCTGTACTTGAGATTAAGGCCTGACAGAATTAAGAGTCAGACGTAATATGAAATTGATTACAAGAGAGGCGTCATTTGAAGAACTGTCATTGTGAACTGATCTTGAGACAGCGGTCGACCAGAGATAAGCAAGATTTACTTCAGAATAAGTTGAAACTGAAAAGTAAAAGCTACACACTTGACTACAAAGAGATTGAAGTCAAAGTTTGGAACAAAATCAATTTTAAAGGTTGTATGATTTGTGGAGAGGAATTTATTGGACGAAGGGCGCCAAATTGATCTAATATTGTCACACAATAATCTTAAGAGTGTTTTTCTTTCCCGGTACTTTTTGCCTTTGCCTTTTCTTTTGTGATTCATTTTACTGCTTGCTTCCCACGGCGTTTAGTAGATGGGTTTTGTGCTTTACATTAGCATATATATTAGCTATATTAGCACTATATTAACCACTATATTAGCATTTATTGAGAGTGCAAACACGAACTGTGTCAAAAATCGTAACGTCTTTCATTAAAAGAGGAGAGTTAAAATATACAAGTCAAAGCTGGACTTTAATTTCCCTGAGGTATGGTGAAGTCAACGTTATCTGGTTTCACTAAGTGAATAAAACATTATCTTTAACTGCCATTTATGCGAAGAAAAAATACCGGTGAACAAAGAAAAGAATAAAAGCCTCATGGATTTAATTTTTTTCAACCTTGATTTGACATAAGTGGATTTACACGAGCTCCAGCAGGACAGTGTGATCCAGTGACCTCGTGAAACCTGGTAAAACCCAGGATTAGGCTACCGATATATTTATATATTCGCTACTCTACTTCTGTCTCATGTAAAATTACTGAAATCTAACAGAATGGGGAAAACCCTGGACGTCAAATACTCTATAAAGTAATAGGAACAGCTGGAGATCTTTTTTTTAAGATGAAATTGAACTGTAATTGATTACATCTGTTCCTCTGTTTAGAATAGTGTAGAGCATAAAGAAAAGAAAATGTTATGGGTTAAGGCTCTCGTTCTGGGTACCAGTGAAGTGTCCTTTGTCTAGTGAAGTGTAATGTTTCTCATAGCTGTGTTTTGATCACTGCATATCTGATCAAAATTGTGTTCTATTTCACAACAGTCACAGGCCTCACAGGATGAGATTGGTTGTAAATTCTTGGATCTTGTTTCTCTAGTTGTTTTTCTAACTTTTTCAAGTATACGTTTCTTGGGTGGCATTGTGTACTGATGGTCCACCTCCCCAATTTTTCCTCTTTTGTGTTGATCCTATTTACAGAAGCCGATTTAAGAATAGACAATGTTTTGTTTCTTTTTCACCTTCTTCCTCTTTTTTTTCTCTTCCGCTTCGTCTTCTTGTTCTTAGCTTTGTTTGGGAAACTAAAATTTGGTTTCAAATTTTGATTACTTTTACTTTGGCTTAAAGGAATTATCCCCCAGTCGTTTGGGGGATACTGCTACCTCCTTGGGTATAAATGTAATTAGCACTGTTTTGTAGTGGTGAAAACCCGAGGAAAAAGTAGTTTAAAAATACAATAGTATCATATCTCTTCACTGGTATCTCTGACTTGTGTGAAATATTTTGGAAGAGAGACAGGAAAATAAGTCTTGTAACTTTTACTTTTGGAAACAGAACAAACACCCCAGAGAATAAAAAGAGCAATTCATGTTTAGAACTGATGACACATTTATGTACTAGAATAATTGGTTGAACGTAAAATTGTCATGCCCTTAAGGGGTACTTCACAATCTGACACCGCCAAATGGCAGTTGGTGTAAAATTGTTGCTTAAGATTACTTCCTGATCGTATATGTATTTATTCATTTGTCTGTTTATGTATTTATTTGTTTTGTCTCTAGTATTTAGACAGGAAAACTGCATCAACATAATATTAATGTTGTTATCAACGTGGGCCTTGTTGAATTATATACAAAAAGACATTAAAAGTTATTATGAAGGATATACGGTATATGAATGTTGAAAAACATTTGTTTAATTATCAATAACAAATGAAAAAATATATGTAATGAAAAAAACGATGAAAAGCTATTAAAATGGACTCAAATTGAAATATTCAAACACTCAGACGTGAAATGGACTTGAGAATAAGATTTCAATCGCGTTGAAAAGAGTCAAGAGTATATCAAATTATATATAAAAACTGTTGATTTAAAACTTCAAATTCTTGAAATCGTGTACTTTTCTTGTTTCAAAGTTTCTTTTTGTTAAAACTTAAATAAAGTACGAAATGCACAGAGAAGCAATTGGAAAGAAAAACTAAACCAGTTTACATCGGAGCACTTGGCATTGTAACGATAATTATAGTAAAAACTGTTCATCCTTGAAATAATGAAAAGAGGTAAAAACATAAAAGAACACGAAAACATAGGGTAAAGTGCATTTGAAAATGACCTGAAGATAAAAAGTCGGTAATTTTCAAGATGATCTTGTTGCTGCATGAGCAATATTTTGCTGTCAAAAAAGAGACGAGTATACGAAAGTGTTCAACACAGCGTAGTTCATATTGCGCGAAAATTCTCGTCTGTTAAATTTAATGAGTCGTAGGTATGTAAATCATGTTTGAGAATGTATATCTTATAGAAATGTTTTTTTGTTTCTAAATTTTGATTTCAATTATCCTCTACTCGTAAAAAAATTGGATAACAAATTACAGTTTATGCCTTTAAATCAAAATAAATGTATATGTGTGATTTTTAGTAGCAAGTATTTCAATTTGTGTAGCATTACTTAATTGGTTTACAAATTCAAATTTAATATTAGCTCCAGATGTAAGAGCTTTATCATGTCTTGAGTCGTAAGCGTCTTTTTTTGAGCTACGTTTCGAGAGATCGTCTCGTATCGTCAGGCTGACGAAGTATCTCTCGAAACGTAGGTCAGAAACAAAGCTTACGACACATGACATGATAAAGCTCTTACATCTATGGCTTCCACTGAGTCCCTAAAGTTCAGAATTTTCAAAATTTAGCTATCCAGTTGAGACCAAGCAGGTGTACGTAACGGAAACAAAGGTCAAATGGAAAATTCAGAAGAATATATTTTTAATTTCAATTTTTAGTTAAACTAATAGCCACTTGAGAATGTTGATTGTGACCCTGTGATGAGATTTGAGATAGCAAGTGGAAGAAGTAATTAGCAAACCGCCGTGTATAAGTTACAAGAACCCTTTGTCTTACTTCTTACATACATGATATGGTAACAGAGACATACAGTATTGTTACCATGAGAGTATGCGTGGTTCCTCCAATGTCATATTCCTACAACAAAAGAAAAAGTATTCTTATAATGATGCTGATGCTCTTTTGGAAAAAATAGGAAATTTTCTTTCTTTTTAATCCCAAAGTCAGCAAGCATCGTATCCAAGGTACCCTGTCCGATGATTCCTAATGAACCCAAAATGAGATCCACCAACTGCACATCTTCAAACTAGTCAGTCAACGTACAAAGACTGTTTTTGTATTTATCTACCTTTCGAGCACTGTTTTTTGCTATGTTCCTCTTAAATGCAGTAGTTAATTAGATTTTTAAAAAACTGTTTTTCGTTAACGATTACGATGCCAGGTCTAATAACAACAATGTTTTTCTTTTAAACTTCAAGCGTATATTTTTTCCATGTTATCACTTAATACAATTGTATGCCGTGTATACATTACATCATTACTCTAAGAAATACCACTCACTATCAAGGCATGGTATCAAGGACGCACAGAGTAACGTAGTCACCAGGTATAGAAACAAAAGGAAACTGATAAATAGAATGAATTGGAAAGTGTTAAAAAGCATAAATAGGAATGCCATTATTATTTATTATTATTATTATTATTATTTATATATATTATTTTATACAGGATATGTATTTCAATATTTACAAATATTGCTATTAACATACGTCCTGATAAAATTGTTGAACAACAGGAAGCCCCAAAAGAACCGTAATATAACTAAATAATAAGACTAAATGGACCTAGGAGCACAAGTTATGTATCATTGTGTGCTTACTGGTGTTGATAAAAGATAGTAAAAGCCTAAAATAGGACAATAAAATAAAATAATAAATTAATACAATAAATCTTTGGTTATCTTTGGTTCCACGTTATCCAATTTTCCACATTTGACCCATCTCTTCACTTTTGGTCTATTTATGATCCAAAACATGATGGTGATTGCAAGGCTGTCTTTGATATCCAATATTTTGTGAAGTCGTTACTAATGACTGGAAAATTTGATATATTGCCAAACAGTTTATATATCAAGCATGTAAACGCCATTCATTGGTCAATTTCACTTCGTTTTGAAACTAGGCATATTTCTTTAATTCCTCAAATAGTTTGTTCCTCTTTCGTATTGTCTTTCTGTCCGCCCACCATCGCGCACTGTCTTTCTGTCTCCCCTTCTTGGCTTCTTTGTCTTTTCCCCGCTCTCTTTGCCTATCTGCCTCCTTCTGTCTCATTCTGTCTGTCTTTCTGTCTGTTCTTCCCTTTCTCTCTCTCGGTACCTTTATTTCTTGAATAATGTTTTTCCATTGCGACATGTTTGGAATGATATTCATTTTGGTTTGACTGAATTTTATTATATTTGACAGCAATAAATACTACATTTTCTCTTCCATGAAAGTCTATGCACAGTGTTATTATTATCCTTTATTTTCACTTCTTTGTTCAGAGTTGGAAGAAGAAGAAGTAGTAGAAGATGATGAAGATCAACGGATATCCAACAAAAGCTATATGAAAGAGTAAGTAACCATGCGCTAGATGAAATAATATTGAATGTGGAGTAAGTATCTAGGAATAAATTTTATTCTCAAAGACAAGACGTTCATCGCAAACATTTCAACTTCTTTCAATGGCCTATTCCGTACAGTGTTTTAAGGTTAAATAATTTTCAATAAATTCCTTCATTTTTTTTATTTATACCTCCACACTAAGCATATTATATTAAGCTATGTAGGCAGTTCTTAGCATATATATAATGAAAATAATGATAATAATGAAAATAATAATATAGATGATAAAAATAATAATAACAACAAAAATAATAATAACAATAGAAATGATAAAAATGATAATGAAAATAATAATATAGATAATAAAAATAATAATGATAATGAAATAATAATAACAATAATGAAAATAATAATAGCAATAAAAATTATAATATCAATAATGGAAATAATAATAAAAACAATAAAAATTATAATAACAATAATGGAAATAATAATAAAAATAATGATGACATTGCCGTACCGTTGTGGAGAATTTACAGCTTGAAGGGCTTCAACGTTTGGCCACTCTTTCATTTTACTCATAAGTAACGCAGCGAATTCGTCAATGGAATGAGAAGCCAAAGGCCTGTTGTTCGAACCATGGTGGTGACATTCTTTAACAAGTTGTGGTAGACAGCTTCTTGGTCAGATATATTAATCTTCATGTTAGCTCCATTTGTGGATGCAGAGCGTATAATATAAGTAGAATAGAGTCAGAGGATTCAAAAGATTACACGTGCCATGTCTACAAGCCTGTTTCATGATGTTTATCACTTTTCAGAGGATATACATCGCCTGAAGAGTAATTAATATCAAGAAAAAGGCTCATAGAAATATTACATGTAATCTTTTGAATCTTTTGACTCTTTTCTACTTATTAAAAAAAAATAAATATATATATATATATATATATATATATATATATATAGAGAGAGAGAGAGAGAGAGAGAGAGAGAGAGAGAGAGAGTACTTTTTTCATTCTAAACAAAACAGAAGTCATCAGTGTAGAGGGTTACCGTATTCATCCTAATAAGTGCCCAGGCGCTAAAAATTTGTAGGGAGAGGGTGCTTATTAGGATTAATAAAGATTAAAGAAAAATTATGCATAGTTATTTAAACCGTTAATTTGATATTAAAACACTGTGTAGAGGGAAAACTGCACAATTTTTTACTGGATAAAATTTGTAAGAGAGGAAGGAGAATATCCGATGAACAGATTTGTTGTGTACAGGAAGAGGAAAGAAGAAGACTTCATTGGTCATTTACCCCCAAAAGAATCCCAAATCATCTAGGACGGTAGAATGAATGATAATAATGCATACGAGATTTACTGACAAAAGTAGGAATTCTACTTTTGGTGATGGATTTGAAATTCCTTGTATTTCTACTTTCACCACAGTGGAAACAAACTTACTTCTACGTGTTGCACAATTGCTTGAGTAAGGAAGAACAAGAAATATTTAATGCTAACAGTTATAGCAGATGAACAGATTAAGCGCAGTGCCTCCAGGGACTTGGTTGAGGCTTGAACAAGGAACATTTTGCATGATTGACTATCTATGTAACTTTTCCCCGCATTTTTGCATTTTTTTCAAATGTCTATATGGTGATCTTAATTCCAACAATGGGATCACTCCTGAAAAGGAAGCTACCACCTCTAGCAGATATATACCAAATAGTTGTTATAATGTCAGTGTGATGGGATTGCTAACAGAAAATGTGATTGGAAGCTAACTATTTTGCATTACGCTTTGCAGATTTTACCCTTAAAATGTATGATTGAAGCATCGTTCCTCTGTTCACAGAAATGAATTTTAGTTATTTTCATCCCTTCAGAGCGGAATCTTTACACAGGTTTAACTCTAGGAAGGCAATGAGTTATTCGTTACAATGAATTGCTTCATATTGCTCGGGTTGCTTTTTTCATTCATCTCTGTTTTAATTTGACTGAACTGCAACGAACAGGTATGAGTAGATTTTGTAGTTCTTTGTAGTTATTAATGCAAATATGAGTTTAAGTGTACCAATGACTTTAATATACTAAGCTTCACTTTTTTTATTATTATTTCTTGCACACTTTGAAAATAATATATTAAGTCTTCTTGATGCTTCTAATTCCGTTTTCAGGCAATGTCAGCTTATCCTCGGGGAATCACTTTATCATAAAGTTGAAGAATATTGCAGAAAACGCAAGTCGAGTGACGAAAGTGTTCTTAGGTTTGGGATTTTTTATTTAAAAATTTGTTTTTACTAGATTTGGTTGATTTGATTATACTATTTCTTCAGTTGAAAGTTTTGATGGGATCTACACGCTTAGCTACAAATGCAGACTCCAGTTATGTCTTAGAACGCGCATGCAACAAATCTTACATTAGTACTAGCTTCTTTCCACTCGTGCGAAATTATTGAACTCCCTCTCTTCCCATCCTCTTGCTTTGCTCGAGTACGTTGTGTATATAATTTCAAAAGTATGTGTAATTGATCAATATTTTTCAGCTTGGAATTAATTTCCTTG
>RDPX01000157.1:755725-758126 GCA_003991215.1 Morbakka virulenta
AAGAATTTACTGAAGATCTGAAGATGTGAAAGGCGAATGTGACTTAGGTAGTGACGGAGAATACAGGACTACTGAGTTGACAAGGCAGGCAAAATATTCACAGAAATCGACCTGAGGCATAAAAGTACCTCGTAGATTAACAACACAATATTGTGATATTGAAGATAAGAGTTGTTAAACCACTCTTCTGCTTGGTAGATGGTAGAACAGAGGTAGTGGCATTTGGCTAGACACTCATTCCCATGGGCAGAAATGGTTTGATATATCTAGGTTCCCAGAATGGCATCTGACATTAGTACCAAAAGTTAACATATACTTAGAGAAATATGTGTAGACTGGCTAGTTCGTGGACTTTTTTTTGTGGATATAATTTATACATATTAAGAAAACATGAAAACTGACCCAGTACCGTATTAATAATAGTGTTAAATTTCTTAGAAGCACATAATATATATAAGGAGAAGAGAAGTGTCAAAAAATACACGCTGCACCTCGATAAGACGTGACATTACTCACTCATCAAGAGATGAATGAGTAACCTGATCATGTTCCGCTCTTCATTCATGTATTGAGCACTGTTCAATGGATAAACCAAAATACAGTGTCCAATGTTTCTTGGCCACGCTCCTCTTCATGTAAAGCATTAAAAATCATATTTTGAATACTTAGAATACGGGACTGCTCAATTTGTTTGTCTTTCATTCCCATCTCCAAACAACACAGAGCCTGATTTCTGCACGGTACTTTGCACCTTTCTGTTTTGCGCATGTGCGAGTTTATATTTCAATTTAACCAACTCTTACCTATTTCCTGTTACTTGTAGTTTTTCCTTTGATTATTTAATTCTATGATTACAACTTCGTAAAAAACTCTATCATTGGTTATATTAAAATGTAAAAGCATGTTTGGTAGATCTCACAACTGACAGTTGACACAAAGTTGACATTTGGACTAACTGTTTCCCACGGATAATCTAGCGCTGTGGGATTTTCAAAAATAAATTCAGGGTTCTTACTTATGTGAAAGATTTCTAACCCTCTTACCCTCCTATGTAAAACAGCTGTATTTAAATATCTGTATGATATAACCCAGAGGAAAAACACCAGTTCGACCAATGTTAATAGAAACAAATCAAATTGTTGTCATCTCTGGGTGAGACCTTAAGTTTCAATCCAAGAACTATTTTGAACGAAAAACAAACAAAATAATGTCCGCCTTGAATGAAAACGTATCTTGCAAGAAAGAAAACAGAGTGGTTAATAGCACTCAGTTCAAAATATATAACAATGAGAAACATATATTATAAAGGGATAAACAAGAAATGCTGTCGTGCTGTGTAATGCTATAATTTGTAATGCTGCTACAAATTAAATTTTCTATCGCCCATCCAACTGATGCTTTCTCTTAACTATTGGTTGCTGTTGGCAAAAAATGAAAATTTATATCAGTCGTTATTGGAAAAATGAGTCAGGTCTAGAAACCAAGGGACATGAGGAACATGAAATTGAAGCTCGCATTTCTGTAAATGTTTGTAGAAATTGATACCAATTATGCTCGGTAATTTTTTTTAGAAAAAGCTTAATAAAACGTTCACTTTGGCAATAATCCTGGGACCACAAACGCTTGGTAAAGCGGAAGATACCAATAACAAAAGCTTACAAAAGAAAACAAAAGAAGTTGTGCGCGTGCAGCATACGGACGGTATTTAAAGAAGTGCACCGCTCTGAAGACCTCGCAATAACTAAATATCTACAAGCGACAATCTGTCTTCGATCGAATGAAACAGAAAAATCACGTGACCCACTTACTTTTGTCTCTGTTAAAAAGGTAAGTGGTACCAATGGTCACTGGACCACACATTTGTTTCACGCTGTATTGTACAGCGTGAAACAAATAATCAAAAATGATATTTGACTTTTCGCATGTCAAACTCTGTTGCATTAAAACAGTAATTTCACAAAACGCTAAATCCCTTTCATATTAGCAGTCGGTCTGTTTTAAACAAATGTGCGCAAAATAATTTGCCAGCTATGTACATGTTTGACTGCAGTGGTTTCTTTTATTATTATCATCATTTTCGTAATAATGATGATAATAAACCACTACTACTACTACTACTACTACTATTACTACTACTATTACTATTACTACTACTACTACTACTACTACTACTACTACTACTACTACTACTACTACTACTACTACTACTACTACTACTACTATTACTACTACTACTACTACTACTATTACTACTACTACTATACTACTACTACTACTATTACTACTACTACTACTACTACTACTACTACTACTATTACTACTACTATTACTACTACTACTACTACTACTACTACTACTACTACTACTACTACTACTACTACTACTCATACTACTACTACTA
>RDPX01000157.1:758254-768569 GCA_003991215.1 Morbakka virulenta
GTTTGGACCACACATTTGTTTCACGCTGTATTGTACAGCGTGAAACAAATAATCAAAAATGATATTTGACTTTTCGCATGTCAAACTCTGTTGCATTAAAACAGTAATTTCACAAAACGCTAAATCCCTTTCATATTAGCAGTCGGTCTGTTTTAAACAAATGTGCGCAAAATAATTTGCCAGCTATGTACATGTTTAACTGCAGTGGTTTCTTTTATTATTATCATCATTTTCGTAATAATGATGATAATAAACCACTACTACTACTACTACTACTACTACTACTACTACTACTAGTACTACTATAATTACTACTACTTCTACTGGTGCTGCTGGTGCTGCTACTGTACTTCATTAACATCTATTATTGCGTTATCTTTTAAGTGCTTTGATTCCAATTCCAGTCCATACAGGCTAGTGTCAGACGAAGGCAGAGACAACCGCTACCTCGACCAACCTTACTGTCTGGAAATGCAGTAAGCAGTCAATGCGACAAAGCGCTGCCATATCAAGATCCAACGCCCAAGACACTACGTATCCGACTCGACCAAATATCCAATATGCAGTTCTTGTTACAATTTATAACAAGCAGAACAACAACATTTCAAGGCTTTTGTGGAAAAGACAATACTAACAAAACAGCTGTTGCATCGACATATCATATTTTCATTTTCAGTTTGAGTATTTACAGTACTGATTCACTTCAGTCAAAATGTATTTGATTACAACTAAACTCACAAACGTATATGTGTATATTTCGGAATTAGAAAATCCCCTAACATTGTTGTATATCACTACCAAGGTCACCCCAAACTTCAGCTTCAACAAACGTGAACACTTTACTACTTTACTTTACAATAACTAGGAAAGAAAAAGTGAACCATCGATGTCAGTCAAATAGATAACATCTTCGACAAGATCTTATACTTGTTTCATGTCAGTCAAATAGATAACATCTTCGACAAGATCTTATACTTGTTTCATGTCAGTCAAATAGATAACATCTTCGACAAGATCTTATACTTGTTTCATGTCAGTCAAATAGATAACATCTTCGACAAGATCTTATACTTGTTTCATGTCAGTCAAATAGATAACATCTTCGACAAGATCTTATACTTGTTTCATGTCAAAAGAGTTTGTATAAGAATGCAACCGATGATTCGTCAATGCAGAGGTTGAGGTCATTTCGATTATGACTGCTTTCTTTTTGGTCAGTAGAATTTACAGTTAGCTTCTGTGCAAAAATTCTGGTTAAACATTACATGCTGAGTAACAAGTGCACCTCTGTGGAGTTGCTCCAGGGATTTTATCCCCTAATTTTCATGAAGATATTCTCAAATAAAAATAAAATTATTTCTTTTCTGGATTAAGGAAGAGAAGGTTGGCTTGTCTACATATATCATTTTTGATAATTTGTGTCTTGAAGTAGTTATGATCATTAAAATCACCCTGTTCGTAATAACATTTTAAATGTATCTAACTTTTTATAATTTCAATTGGTCGTTATTTTGGACGTATGGCCGTTTACTAAATAATGCTGATTTGCTGCTAAACAACACAAAAGCTCTTCTGTAAAAACTTGGCATATAAACTAAGTTGTCACTTTCATGTTTTATTTAAATTCAAACTGTCATCCGTAACACAATAGATCCTCCCTTTAATATGGCACATTTTCAAGTGGAAAATTATTTCTGTTAATATTATAAAAATTATTTGTATTATTATCATCGTCATCATCATTATCATTACTATTATAAATTATTATTATTATTATTATTATCATCATCATAAATTATTATTATTATTATTATTATTCCCTTTCGGATACATTACAACATGCTTTTTGTGCCTATTTATTGTTGCTTTCGTCACCAGACAGGGCAATAATATCCGATCTGAATTAAATGCTGCAATACCAGATATAGTACTAGTACTAAAATATCTTTCTATGCACTGTCAGTTATCAGAATAAGAGTGGATAATTATGTTTTATTATTATTATTATTATTATTATTATTATTATTATTATCATCATCATCCTTGTTATCGTTATTAATAAGCAAACGTTTAAGTCTATAAACCCAAAATTGGTTTCATGGACCTGAGCGATAAATCTCCAAGTCCATGGAAACAGGGGCTCTCTATAGATAAGACGGTGCGCACATACAAACAACCATACAGATACGCAAAGCCACGTTTTCATCGAGTAGTGCATAGGGGATAGTTACACAAATAAACGTAAGGTAGCTTCGTGTATTCTGATGAATTATATCTCGATTTACTAAATCTTGTTCTTGAGAGCAATAATCTCATGCTTTGAGATGCTGACTGTAACCAAGATGTTCTTGGTTTGATCTCCAAAACTATTCAAACTTTTACAACTTAAAAACAAGCACAATCCATTGATTGGCATCATAAAGGTCACCTGGGGTAAGAAACTCCTCAGCAATTACAATTAAAGTTCCAACGGAAGGCAACATCCGAATTCAGCAATCGAGGAAAAGGACGTTAACAGCAAACAAAAAAACTTTTACTGTCCAAGCTTAAACTCAATGTTGCAGTTGCAATCAAATTCAGCAATATTGCAAAATTTATGTCAAGAAATATTTCTCAAAATAAAGTAGATTTTAAGTTCTTTCTTAAAAGAAAAATAAACGAAATACTTCTAAAACGAAATTGACTATTTTTTTATTGGATCCTATCAATAATTGCAACGCAATACCATTTTACTGTATTATGTTTGGTAACTTGTTCCATGTCTGTCTCAAGTGTTACATTACAAACACGTCACGCGTTCGTAAACAACTTGTTGTAACTCGTCGCTGTTCGTCTCTGGCGCCATGCCACTTGCATTCATTGATAAAACTTCCTTTTTAAATATCTGCTTTAAAAGGGTGGTAACATTTAATGGTTTTCGGCTTGCCGAAAACAACCAAGATGCAGTATGCTTATCTTTTTCTTGATTATACACTTCTGTCCAAAAATTTGTATTGTCCGTAACCACAAGACTATCTTTCTTGGTCGACAAATAAATACCCGAATCAGAACTGGTAGTCCGTGATCCATCTAATGCCTCTCTTTGATCACTTGCAGAGAAAGACGAGGCTACGGACCACACCGAAGAATTCAAAGATGATTGACTGTCATTTGGACTACGACTTTTATGACTACTACAGTGCGATATGGTATGATTATGACCTCGTTTTGATGATGTCCCTTCTTGGTGTAAATCGAAATAAATATCACGTGAAGAAGACTTGTATTTGGTTGTCAAATAGTTGCAGGAATGGCCTGCTCTAACTGATTGTGATTTACACGGTGGTATTAAGTAATAGCTCTCGATTGAACCTATGTCATCAGAGTCACCTGAATTATAAGTGTATAGTTCACATTCTTCCATATCTCTGAGATCTTTAAAGAACCTTGTTCTCTTCACATCGTATGTTGCTTCTTTTCTTTCGTCGTATTCATCACTGACATGCGAGGTTTTGACATCCAATTCTTTCCTTTCAGTCACATGCTTTGGAATACACCAAGGTATTATAAACATCAAACAAATTGCCAGTGTTATATTTCCACCAGAGAGAAAAAAAACTGTTGTATAAGATCCTGTGGATGCATGAATGAAACCTAGAAGGATCAACAGATTGAATTTAATATTTTAATAAAGACAGATTTATAAATACAGATTCAATTCAGAAAAGTTGTATATTTATTTATTTATGAATATTTACACCGAATAAAACGTGTCCATCAATCAGTGTTTATTAATAAATATACTATATACAAATACTGTGGTCTATGCGTGCTCCTAGTATATAATAAACAATTTGAATAGCACTCAACGAGTCCAAAGCTCCACCAACTAGCTTTCTCCTCTCATATTCGTATTTTTAACAGTTGTCGTTGTCCTGCATTCATTTTAGTATGTAAAATCACATATTTTTTTGTACAATAATCATAATGCTATGATCATCATGCTTCCATTATCACTATATCCTCAAAACTTCATCCAAATCCCTTCGTAACGTTTAACACTTATTTTTCACAAAACCAAGCACAAAAACAAACACAAAAACACGCACAACGACCCAGTCAAAAACACAACCTTCTTACAAGAGGTACTACCTGTTCGTGTGAAGCAACACTTAAAACATTAATTTGACCAAATTGCTTCCCAAACTTGTCGCAACATGCTCTGCATCATAAGGTGATGGCGTGGTTGTTCTCTATCGCTTATTTCCCCAGAAATTAAACTTTCTTTTACTCTTAAAAGATATCCTGTCTTTGATTTGCAATCTTTACTACGACCCCAGGCGGTATCTTCATATTCACTCAACGATACACTTTGACAAAATGAAGATTTAAAGATTAAACCATTAAATCATAATCCATTGCATCTCTTATTTCGCCAAATATTTTCTGAACAGCATACTGAGCCATCACTTTTGGAACTGTATTTATTAACAGAACTCAACCCTGCTGCTAAATCTGGACCAGTTACACACAATGCATACTTTAGAGCTCCAATGGCTGCTTGGCAACACTTCAGTTATTGCTTCTCGTTTATTATTTGCTTACTTTTGTGCCAGGTTCTTGTGGCGTCGAGACTAGTTTCGAAACGTGCATACCAAACGTTTTGAGTAGAGTTTTAAGATAACTCTTATGACACAACCACATCTTATCATTATCATTATCATTATCATGATTATCATTATCATTATCATCATTACCATTACCATTATTATCATCACAAACAATCTGAAAACCAGGGCAGAATTTAGCCTCTCCTAGTTCTTTCATCTCAACCATTTCATCAATTTGTTCTTCTTGCTATCTAAGAATTTTTTTAATCCACATCATCAACACATGAAGCCAAAAGTTCTCTCTCAATGCCTCTATATACACAAAACGATCTCCATCACAACATTCGCCATTTCTCTGCAAAATTTCTCAGCAGTACTACAAACAACATCTGTTTTAAGCCATACAACCCCTTTTGGAGTTTGCATACCAGCAGCTCACTTCCTTCTTTTCCCAAATCCTTTTGGATGTTCCTTTTAAATTTTCCTCTAACAAATCGACATGGAAAAAAAGCCTGTCAATTTCCTACCACAGAACATTTCAAAGTCTGTTTTTTTCTCAACAGCACTGGTACAATGTGCATTCAAGTCATACTCGACATTGTTGACTGTTTGGGGGTTTTTTGTAACCTAAAAGGCAATGCACTTACTCGTTTCTGTTGTGGCGTGCATGGTGCGAATAGTTGCCCGACTATACCTTTCTCTTTAAGAAATAACGCCAATGGACCATAAGAGTATTCCGCTCTGTTATCCGAAAGTAAGACTTTTCATTACTTTCCCGGCCTGTCTTTCTGCCATAAGAGAAAAGTCGCTAAAACGCTCAAACCGTTCATATTTATTCTCTATGAAATACCAGAGCGTGTACCTGCAAAAATTATCAGTGAATGTTAATAAACATTTACTATTCCCCAATATATACTCTATTGGCCCCCACACACCTGAAGAAATACCTTCAAGCACGTCAGTGGCCCTCGATTCACTCTTTTTTATAAATACCTTCTTCGCCATCTTGCGAAGAGCGCACTCTGCATCTCCTACATTATTATTTCTCTCCTCGGTACTCAAGCTATTTATTGTCCTATCTTTACTCAATTACACAAATCTAGTCATATGTACCGAGACGTATTATCCTTAGGGCATAAATTAGCATAATTAATTACCTTGATATTTCAAAATTATTATTCTTCATTTTAATTGCAAACGAAGCTAAGTAATAAATCGTAATAAATAAAGTAATAAATCATTTACTTTTCATTGGTATCATGGTATCAATTTTGAAACAAACCTTACGAAACACCACTACGAGTGACAAACCGATGTGCATATGCTCGTGACGTGCTCGGTAGTCAAAAAAAAGTTTGTTTGGAATAAAAGTAATTTGGATTTTAACTTTCCTGTTAGATTTAAAATTGGTCAGATGATAAATTTCAAATATATGTAAACGAAAAGTAGCATATTTAAAATTAAAATTTTGTTTGAAAATAGAAACAATATTGCTTATGGGAGTCAATATTTTCTAATGACTTGTGCCATTTTATGTTTTACCCTTCCCCCCACCCACCCATCTCCCCCAAATGATCATGTGACAACCTATGAATTAACCAAAAGGCTACCAGTGTTGTTTTGTTGGTTCAGTATGTACTTGCAACGTACAAATGCACTTCATTAGAAATCAGTAAGGGAGCGGCCGTTGCCGTGTGGATGGTTCCACTACCACAGGCAGCAGAACAAAATGTAATCAAGTGTTGATAAAGTCATATTAATGGTGAAAAACCTTCCTCTTGGGCAATTCCTGCCATTGTTTACCGTTTAAACAACTATTGTTTAACATTAATTTCCTCCAATTAACAAATACATCAACATGCGCACATTTAAGGAGGGTGTCACTCAAAAAAACAAACCGAAAAGGCAAATATATTTTCGCGTGCGACTGGGTGCGAGTTTATTTTCGCGTGGAATTTCTCACGAGTTTATTTTCACGTGCCATTTTGCATGTTTATTTTTGCGCACAAAAACTCTTTGGGGACGTATGACTACCTGCTTTCACTAAAAATCTTGTGAATAAAAAAGGGGCGTCTTACCTGCAGCAGGGGGTCCCAACAGCATAAAAACTGATGATACGGTCGACAAAAATCCATAAGCGGCATGAATTCTATGACGTCCTGCTAAATCGCCCGTCAAGAATATAATAATAATATTGTAAGCGCCATCAAAAAATCCCCAAAATGCAGCATACACTGTCAGTAATGAATACGTCAAAGATATTGGTGCTAAACAATTAGCAACTGTTGTAACAAGCAAACAAAGCTGACATGCCATGAGACGGTTAATTCTCGGCCAATCCGATAACTTTCCAAAAATAATTTTACCAGCCGCTTGAGCAGCTGCTATGTAACCCGGTAGCATTGTAGCTTTTGAATATGGTACACCTTTCAACAGTGCCAAACGTATCTAAAAAAAAACAAAAATCAAACGGATCAAGTTAAAAATACTTGGGTAGGTTTATTTTGTAATCAATTACTTTTAAAACTCAAATATGGTAAATACTTGTTGGCATGGAATATTGCTATAATTTCCACTTTTCGTAAAACTTTGGCGCAATAGAGATTCGATCTTTTATTATTGAATAACCCAGTTTGTTCGAGGGTGTTTCCAAGATGGGCATTTCCAGGGTTTAAGTTAACTTTATTTCAATTTCAAATTTTCTCTGAACTGAAATGCATGTTATGAAAAGCTAGTGTTTTGTCAACTCTGCCTTTCGGCAACGAGACGGTACACAACAACCCAAGGAAGGAAATTAGGCACTTGAGCATCAAGTGGTTACGTAGGTTCTCAGGCATTAAAATGGCGTGACTTTGTGTTCAATGAGATATGGAGGTAGACCCCAACTGCCACAACTTTTAAGTAAAATGTGATTCAGTAAAAATCAATAATTTTTTTAAAATCGCAAAATTTTTGACGGCTTAGTTGCACGAAAAAATATATTTTTCAGTCAAGGACCAGTTAATCGCTCCAAATAATTTTTCAGTGACGGTCAACAGTCGAGAAACTGCTGTTTGCCTGATATGCAAATGTTCCCTGGTGGCAGAGCTGGCGCCAAGGCCTGTCATCGCCTTGTTTACGAAGGTATTGTTTTGTTTTCTCACGCAGGG
This sequence comes from Morbakka virulenta, assembly GCA_003991215.1. Classification (NCBI taxonomy): domain Eukaryota; kingdom Metazoa; phylum Cnidaria; class Cubozoa; order Carybdeida; family Carukiidae; genus Morbakka; species Morbakka virulenta. Next base: position 765,993 of record RDPX01000157.1, read on the forward strand.
AGAAAAGCACCATTATCCAAAACAAACACTTTGCAAGGTCCTTAAATAAATAGCTTTTGAGCTGGAAAGAATGGTTTGTTTCTAATCTGTTGTAAACGTGTGAAGTACCATCGAAAAACAATTGACATCTGACAGTGCTAGATTGCTCCGCTGTCAGGAAGTAGTGCGGCATGGAACAAACACTTCCACAGTCACCAAATGTGTCATGCACGTTGTGCAAACCCTCAAATTTACAAAAATACCCAACACCAAAATAACTCTATTTTATTGGTGACGTTGCAAATGTCCTCCTCTCAATTGTGTTTCTCTTCCCTGTCAAACTTGACTGCAAAAGGTCACACAATACCGACGTCAGGGGTAATTATTAATCGCTCAACACATTCAGAACAAAATTAATGTTCAGAAACTCGAGACCAAAAACTGTCTTGCGTTATTTTTCTTTTGAAGACATCTTCGTCAACCCAATTTTTATATTTCTCAGCTTCAATTTTTGACTTCGCCCATGGTCTATATATTTACCTTGCTTGCAGTTTCCATGGAAATCATACAGTCTACTTCTCAGGCTTTTGTAGTGCAAACGAATCTGCCCCTCTGACTCTTCTGGGTCTGCATTTGTACTTTCAAACTCTTCAACAATCGGTGTAATAAAAAGAAAACACCAGACGTTTCACTGGATCCACCAACATCTCATAAAGTATTTTTGCTTTTTGAGATGAAGCAGGCTTAACGACAAGAAAAGATGCTTTGAATTCTTCCCTGTTCAGCAAAATGTTGTGAAGTACCTTTCCTCTAATAAGCCAGCGAGTTTCGCAGTATTCTGTAAATGGCAGAGGAATAGCGCAGCGCTGATTGTCTGGGTTTGTTATATTAAAAAGTTCTTTGAACACCTCTCTTCTAATGCTGCTTTTTGAAAACCATTTTGGCACTTCTTTCAACAAAAAGCTAAGACTGGCGGGAAGTTTGTCAAACGCTTTTACTATTCACAAGCTCAATGAGTGGCATGTGCATCTCATTTGCATGCAATTTGGTGACGCTTGGCGAATTTTTGACCACAGGGAGTTGTGCTCTCCTATCATATTCGATAAACCATCTGAGCCATAACCGATGCAGTTTACAAGGGTAAGACCTAGATCATTAAGACATTCTTCCAAGACCTGGAACAGGATCTCTCATTTCGTGCTTGAAACCGCCACCACAACAAGACTTGCAAATGCAGTAGACAATTTATTAAAATATCTAGCCATCACTGCTATGTGCTTACCAGAGGAAACATCAGTTGATTCGTCAACTAAGATAGAGTACTTTTTGTCTTTTGGCTGCTCTGAGAGATCATCATTTAAAACTGGAGCAACAACATTAGTTACAAGTTTAGTGCATTTGGTTCTGTGCAGTTTCATATTGCCTACAGTGCTGCCATCGTTATTTCTATTAATTATTTCATCCAAATGATCAATAAATCGAATTGCACTATGACAAGTAATGGCAACAGCTAATTCAATTTCAAGAGCCTTAACTTCATTAGACTGATACGTTTGTCTTGGAACTGTTTTGAAGGGTAAACGTCTTGACGAGTTTGTGGCTTCCATATTCTTCATACGTCGCTAAGACTTTTCATGGTTTACCATGTTGGTCACTTTCGGTGCTAGCGTTTGATGGCATAGCTTCAATATAGAACAGCAGGTCAATGGTTTGATTATATTGAAATTTTCAACGTAGTAGGTTTGGATATTAAACCAAATTTTGTTGAATCAAATTTACAAAATATATATATATGGGTCAAATCCAAATAATAATTTCCATGCCAAACAGTTTCTCAAAAATCCACATTCCTGAAATTGAATTTGAAAACTCCAAACTTGCAACCCTGCTTCTGTAAGATAACTGATTTCATAATTCTTTTTTACAATCAAAATGACATTTAATCACTTTTTCACATTTCGTTGTTCCTTTCTCCGCTAAAAAAAACAGCTATCATGGTATTCTTTTTTTCGGCGTATTGTTCTTGACGTCAGAAAAAAGTTGAATATATGCAAAACGTCCACTGGCATTACAGCCCTTTAAGGGGGCAGTAAATAAAAAATGAAAACCTGAATATATATAATAAAAAAATTAAGTTTAAAAAAGAGAATATGCAAGGACCACTGAGCAAATCTGGGTTTTATTAAAATATCTATAATGCCACTTACCAGGTGAACTTGGGGTATGTAAAATCCAAAACAAATCAAGGAATGGCTTACAGTCAACAATACAAATAATAAATATAAATTATAAATATAAATATAATAATATAATATAATAATAATATAATATAATAATAATAATATAATAATATTATAATAATAATACTTAATAATAATATATTATATAATATAATATAATATAATATAATATAAATATAAATATCAATAATGCCACTTACCAGGTGAACTTGGGGTATGTAAAATCCAAAACAAATCAAGGAATGACTGACAGTCAACAATATAATTGCAACATTATAAATTAACCTTGGTTCTTTAAAAGTCACTATTTCCTCTTCGTTGCTTTTGTTTCTATTACACTATTAGCTTTTGTGAAAGT
>RDPX01000157.1:798955-812287 GCA_003991215.1 Morbakka virulenta
ATTATCATTATCATTATCATTATCATTATCATTATCATTATCATTATCATTATCATTATCGTTACCGTTATCGTTATCATTATCGTTACCATTATCATTATCATTATCTTTATCATTATCGTTATCATTATCATTAGCATCAGCATTAGCTTTAGCATTAGCATTAGAATTAGCATTAGTATTAGCAGTGGCATTAGCATTAGCATTAGCATTCACTTGTCCAAATTTTGAAGAAACATGAGGTAGTTCGTTGATTTATTCACGGAGACAACCAGAATTTGGAATTGCTTGAATAAACATTTTGATTCAACAGAAATTCAAAATAAAAATTTTGATAGGACAAAAAAGGCGGTGTGACTCTGCAGAATATTCGTGTTGTTGATATTTTGCAGATTTCTCAGAAATATTTGAACTTGACCAAATTCTGAGAAAATAAAAATGAGTGAATTAGAACAGCCATCGAAGCCAAACTCATAAGTGTAACTTGGATACATTGATATTCATTGGAAGCAACCAAGCTGGTACAATTAAAGATGGTACAAATCATAGATCTGTAGGAAATTTGATAGTAAAACATTGTGAAGGAGTAATCGACAACAATGAAAAGGGAGAAGTTGATGCGAGTGGGGAGATCAACAAAGCATTATCAGATTTGATAGCTGACATCAGTAAACTTTCAACAAAAGAAATAGGGGATAGCAGCCCAACAGAGGCAGATAATGGAATAACAACAAGCAAGGATGAGGTTCCAAAGGAGGCAACAACACCAAAGATGGAAGAAGAGAGTAAGAGTAAATTTTGGCAGGAGATTAAACTAGACCCAACAGTCTTCAAGAGGGCGTTTAAGATCAAGGGCCAGATAGGACATGGGGGAGAAAAAATCGTACATCAGTTTGATGCACCAGATGGGTGAGACAAGTAGGAGTGGCTATAAGGATGAAGAGATAACTTTGGTAGTTGTCAAGGCGATGGTCCCTGGTCTTCCACTATGGTGTGCCCAAGAAACAAAAACAAACTTGACCATGAAACAGTTGCATCATTCCTTAGAGGCAAACTATAATGAGAAAAGCCCCTGTGAGGTATGTCAAATGTTGGGATCACTAGTTCAATCTCTTGATGAATCTGCTTACAGTTTTCTTATAAGATGTATTGAAATCAGGCAAAAGCTATATTTGGCTTCTGAAAAATCTAGAGATATTAAATACGACGAGCACTTTATTCGCCAATTATTATTTAAAACAATCGAGAACGGCCTTACCAACAGACACGTCCTTCACGAAATTAAATCGATGCTCCGTAATCACGAACTTAATGAAACTTTGATTTCTGGTATCACACGGATATCCTCAGCAGAGAAAGAAAGAATGTCTGTGCAATCAAAGGTGAAGTTAAAAGCAGCTTGTGTTCATCATGTTCAGGATGCATCGATAGAATCAAGGCAACAAACCGTTCCAAAAGAAACACCAACAGTACAAGAAAAGGTCTTGACAGATTTGGCCAATGGCGTTGCTAACTTGATCCAACAAGTCAATCAGATGAAAGTCGATTTGAAGTCTCAACCATTCATGAGTCAAAGAAGAAGATATCAGCTATGTCCAAAGTGCCAAGAGACCAACCAACAAAGTTGTAATCATTGCTTCAACTGTTCATCATCATCATCATCATCATCATCATCACATCAGTCAAGACAATGGAAGAAGTAACAAGGACACTTAATGGGAGTTCAGGAGATGGACACCCTGTAACTCCACCCGACAACAAGCTTGAGTCAGATACAGAGAAGCCTGAAACAAAACTCAATATAGAGACAACATTACCGACGGAGAACACAACTTCAAACACAGGCCGACATTGTTCACATTGTAAAATGTATATAGTCCCTAATGTAAATAGATGCAGTGGGTGCGAAAGTGCTCTCAATTGTACCAAATCATGTCAGAAGGAAGCATGGCTGGTACACCGTCAAATATATGGCTCAATTGTTATGTTAACAGAGACTGAAAAGGAACTCAAAGGGCAAGCTGACATATACAGGGTGAACCTAAGTATAAAAGAGCAAACACAGATGGCAAGGCTAATAGGAGCAAAATGCAACATCTATTATAATTTGGACTCGGTCCCTACAGTTGCTCTCCTGGATACAGGGGCTCAAGTGTGCATGATCAATGTTGATCAATTAAAGAAAGACTACAAGAACTTCAGAGCCTTTCAACAATCCTTGATGAACCAGATCACCTTGAAGTCCAGTAGGGGTCACGTCAAAGCATCCCATTTGTGGGATGGACCAATATGACCTTCACTGTCACAGAAGAAGAAGACTGTGCAGAAGTGGAAGTACGATTTTTAGTTACTACCTAAGACATTCCCAACCCAATCATTTCAGCGTCGTTCGAGCACTTATGGTCAGTTGTATTGAACAATCAGTCATCAAATTATCGAACGTTGCCCTTGAAAAAGACACCAAAACAGTCCAGTCTATTTACAAGATGATGACAAAGGAACCAGAAGAGATTGTTCCTGTACGTTTAAAGGGGAGTAAAGTAAATATCCCCGCAGGTAGGATGGTTATGGTACCATGTAAAGTAAACATTGGAAATATTTTGGAGGCTAGACCTATGATGTACCAACAACTGGATGTGGTCTTATTAGAAGATTTGGAAGTAGCTGATACAATTGTCACCATCGCGCCAGGTTACAATATAACTACTTCAAAGCGCCTGTAATAAACACCTCCAAACATGACATTTTAATGTTGAAAAATAAAAATATTGGTTTTGTAGAGCCCATTACATCCATTGTACCCCTGGAAGTGAAAGAAGTTGCAGCCAGTGAAAAGATGAATAACCAAACTATCAACCTCCACAATGCCTCCCAGTCAAAACAATCAATGATCAATGATGAAGTAAGACGAGCTTGATCTCTCTTGTTTGTCAACTCAAAAGAGACAAAAGGCAAGCGACATGGTAGGCAGACATTTAGATGTTTTCTCCAGTGATGATTTAGATGTTGGGAACATAACAGACTCATCAATGAAGATAAACGTGAAAGACAACGCACCTGTTCAACCAATATACAATAGTGCCCCTAAATAACTCCATGCCGAGCTGAAGGCGTACATTGAAGATTTACTCAATATAGAGTGGATAGCACAGTCACAGTCATCGTATTCATTTCCAGTTGTAGCAGTTCGAAAGAAAGATGTTTCGCTTCACCTCCGTTTAGATTATAGAAGACTTAATGGGAAAACTATACCTGACCGCCACCCACTCCCTCGCATCCAAGATATTCTTGATTAGTTAGAACGAAACAAGTACTTTATTTTACTCGATAAAAGTAAAGCCCACCATCAACTCCATATACATCCAATTCAAGGCACTTGACAGCTTTTTCAACACCACGGGGATTCTACGAGTGGGTTCGAGTTTCCTTTGGGCTCATGAATGCTCCAGCTATCTTCCAGCGCTTCATGTAGAACTCCATACGAGAATTTCAGGATAAGTCTCCTATACCGTACTTAGATGATTTACTGGTGTTTTCATCATCATTCGAAGAACACCTGCAACACTCAGACAAGGTACTTGCTAGTCTAAAGGAACATGGAATAAAGATTACGCCCCAAAAATGTCAACTCTATAAGCATGAGGTACTCTATCCTGGAAAAATAGTCTCTTCTAAGGGATATAAAGCTGACCGAAGAGGAGTAGCAGCAATTGCCAATCAAAATAAGCAACCACCTTGTAACATCACCGAACTACGAAGACTACTTGGTATGTTGGGAAACTTTCGTAAAGCAATAGCAAACTTCAGCGAGATTTGTTCACCTTTCACATCATTGTTGGTTAGTCAAAGTGCTAAGGATGGAAAGGTCAGTGTCGTAGCGTCAGGTTATGCAAGGTATTCAGTGAATACCCTGAGATTTTTTCTTTTGAACTATTATTTAAAATTTTATACGACGACTAAAAGGAACTCAATTTTTTGGAAGTTATTAAAATGTTTGAAGTGTTTTCTCCTTTTTGACAAAGATTTTACTGTTTACCATTGGGAAGGACATGTTTTTGAGGATTGATTTTGGATTTATTCACATCTATATATTATTTTGTGTGGTTAGATGAACTTGCTTTGCTATGGCTGGTCCCTTAACTAGATAACAAAGTAGAGGAAAGGGGATTCGAATTGAATTGAGTTTGAATTTAAGTTAATGTAAGGGGGTTTTAAATGAAACAACAATACATGAAAACGAAATTTTATCAGATATTGACAAGTTCAACAACTGAAAGAGATTTTTATCTGGAGAGGTGTTGTCAAGTTTTCCTGGCCCAGCTTTGAGCTCCGAAAATTACAAGGAGGCAGTTAATATTGAAAAAAGAGGTATGATGACCCAGACGTTTTGATCACAGCTTACATGGAAAGCTTGTTGAATTGAGTAGAGTTCGGGCAAAAGATTTTTATCAGTCTGAGGAGATTTTTAAATGAGATTGACAATTGTTTAAGAAGGTTGAGATCTCTGAAAGTTGAAACTTGAACGTATGGTAGTTTATTTTTACCCTTGTTGTAAGACAAGTAACCAGACAATTTTCTTATGCAAATAAGTCGACGTTTCGGGACAGATATTTGGACCCTTGATTGGTTTATGGTTCATTTTGAAGAAGAGTTCATGACAGCAGAAAACTGTTTTTCTACATTGACGATTACAGAAAGTGCGCAGGGAGACAAGAGATCTTGTTTCAATACAATGCGTTTATATGGAAAAGTGGATAAACAGTGTAGTAGAAACTTCTGTGTGTTTTGTAATAAAGGTCACCCCTCTTCGCAGTGTCAAAATGTGCCGAAAGTGAGATAACGTAAAGACATACTGCGAAGGAAAGGGAAGTGCTTTATTTGCTTAGAAAGAGGTCACAAAGCTGTTGACTGTGAGATGGAGTACTCGTGTAGAATTTGTAATCAGACATAACATTGTGGTTGGTAAGAACAAAGAAAATAGACGTGGCGTTTCCAAGGGGAAGGACAACGATAGAAAAGATGAAGAAAAGTGGGAATGCTAGAAATAGAGGTGAGAAGGATAGTCAAGTTTCAACCAATGTTTGTTTGATGAACTTTCGTTGTGTTTTGTTGCAGACTGCGACTATTGAAGTCTGTGAAGTGAATGGAAGGTGTTATTCATTTACAAATCTCTTATTCGATATTGGGATTCAGCGATGTTATGTGACGGAAGAGCTTGCACAAAGATTGAATTTAAAGGTAGATCATTCGGAAAAGATCTTGGTAAAGACTTTTGGGAATGATGAATCTGAGCTCCGTTGTCTGAAGGTAAGGCATAAGTCAGGAAAGGAAATTGTTAAGTTTGTTGAAGCCCTTTGTGTTCCAACAATGTGTAGTCCTATCATTTAAACAGTGTCTGTCTAAAACTAAGAATCATGAGCATTTGTTTTCTTTAGACTTAGCTCTTGATTTTGAAAAGGATTCTTTTCTTCATGTAGATATTTCGATAAGAATTGATTTTTACAATTCTTTCTTTACTGGTAGAACTATTTACAGAGGGCATTGTTACCATTCAGCAAGTGAGACTGACCTGGTATGGTTGCTGAGGGGACCAGTGAGTGGTGCAGTTGTAAATGGGGAGAGACGTGCCCTAGAAACACATGTAATTAAATGTGAGACGCAAAATTTGATTTGCATGAAAAGTTAAGCAAGTTTTGAAAATTAAAAAACGTAGGTTGTGGAGATGCTGATATAGTGCATGGATTTCAGAAGGACATCAGTTTTTATGGAGAAAGATATGTTGCTTTCGTTGAAGAACAGACTTGAGGCCAATGACAAAGCAGAAGATTATAACAATATATTTAAAGACAATAAGAAAGATGGTATAGTTGAGGAGGTACCAGAAAAGGAGATTGCTGGTGATATTGGACAAGTACATTATCTTCCACACATGCTAGTGATTAGAGAAGAAAAGGAAACAACTAAAATAAGAACTGTGTTTGATGCATCTTGTGGTAATAACAGGACCTCGCTTAATGATTGTTTGTATTCTGGACCTTATTTGCTTTACAATATTTTTGATGTGCTATTGAGATTTCGATTCAATAAGATACCTGTTCTTGCAGTTAAAATACAAGCGTTTCTCAATACTGATGTGTCAAAAGAACACCGTGACGTTTTGAGATTTTTGGGGTATGATTTTAGTTCTTGTGAAGAAATGGTTAAGATTGATCGCTTTCTGGGGGTTGTGTTTGGAGTGACTAGTAGTCCGCTTTTGTTAAATGCAACAATGAAGAACCATTTGGAAAGATACCGTGAATCTGATAGAGAAATTGCTAAAAGATTAGAAGAAGATTTTTATGTAGATGACTTAAGGTCTGGAGTAGACAATGTTGAAAATGGTAAGATTATTATTAAAAGAGTGCTATGAATAATGACTGAAGGTAGATTTTAGCTTAGAAAATGGGTAACTAGTGATCCTGAGCTAGCAACGTTTACACAGTTTTGAAGATATATTGAAGATACTAATCATTGTGGGGGTGACTTTACTGTACCTTAAGAGTTCATGCAGGTGTTAGGCTTGGATTGGCATATCGGTGAAGATGAATTTTTGTATTCGTTTGAAAAGTTTTTGAGCAAATGTGATGGGATGGATTTAACTAAGCGTAAGATTTTGATTGTAGCTACATCCTTTCATGTCCCTGTTGGGTTTAATTTTGTCTGTAACTGCTCGGATTAAGGTTTTGTTTCAACTTTTGTGTGAAAACAGTCTTGATTGGGATGAAGAATTGCCTGAAGATTTGAAAACGGCATGGTATAATTTGTTGAGTGTTTTGAAAGAGCTGCGTTTGGTTAGATTCAAGCGTTCTAGTTTTAATGACGTTGCAGCTTTATGTATTGAAATTCATGGGTTTTGTGATTCCTCTTTAGAACTTTATTGTGGAGTTGTTAACTAAAGAATGGTTTATTCTCATGGTGTGTCATTGAAATTTGTATGTGCTAAGACAAAGGTTGCTCCTTTAAAGTCTTTAACTATTCCGAAGCTTGAACTTTTAAGTTGTCTTTTGCTAACTTCCTTGGTTGAACAGTGTAGGATAGCTTTGAAAAGTAAGTGTATGATTGATGAGGCATTTTGATCGAGTGATTCAGAAGTTTCGTTGTTTTGGATTTATGGAAAAGAGAAGACTTGGAAGCCATGGGTGGAAAATCGTGTGGTCAAGGTTAGAGAGATAGCGGACAGAGGTTATTGGCATCATGTTTTGAATAGCGTAAATCCTGCTGATGGGTCGACTAGGATGTGTAGGGATTTCAACGATCTTTTTTCTTCCTTTATTGTTTCCCCTTTGGATGATAATTGCTTGAATCTTGTTGATGCCTATACTGAGGCTGAGGTTAAATTTAAATGTTTTCCCGATACTCCACGCTTTGATACAGTCGTAGCCACTTGTGCTGTTGAACATATCGATTTTACTGGGGACACAAAATCTGTTAAGCTTACTTCTCCTGTGGCTTCAGTGTGTGATTTAATTGACATAAAAAGGTTCAGTTCTCTTAGAAAGTTGGTTATGACCCTTTCTTACATTTGAGATTTATCCACAACATTCATGCGAGGCGGAATAAAATGGAGATGGAAAGTGGTGTTATTTGTGCTAAGGAATATGAACAATCACTTTTATTGTTGGTTCGTAGTGAACAGGAAACACTTAAGACGCAATCAAATGACACGAAATTAACATCTTCTTTGAAAGTTTTTGATGACGATGATGGCCTTTTGCTTACCAAAGCTCGATTTGGAGAATCAACACTAACCTTTCAAGAACAAATGTCCGTTGATGTTGAGATCTGGAGCTGAGAGTCACTTCACAAATTTGTTAACTGTAGACGCACAGGAGATGATTTATCCTAATGGAGTCGAAATGACGTTAGCACGAATACGAAAACGTTGCCACGATGTGTGATATGCAAACATTTCCAATGAAGAGCAATGTGTCTCCCCTCACTCCTTAACCCGGACTTGCCGAATTATCGCGTTCAATTTTTGTTGAGTCCATTTAACACATCTGGTAGGGATTGTGCTGGACCTTTGCATGTGAAATTTAATAAAGACAGTGACAGTGAAAAGGTATAAATTCTTATCTTTGCATATGTTTCCAGTGAAGTGATTCTTCGCTTGAGCTTGTCCAGAACGTCACCGCTCCTTCTTTCATCAACGGATTTCGATGTTTTTTGAGTAGAAGAGGATATTTGAATACTGTTGTACATGATAATGCAAAAACATTTATACCATCTGAAACTACAAGATTTTTTTGCCATCCATTCGATTGTTAGTAAACCAATTTTGCCATTAGCCCGTTGATGGTGGGGGGTGTATGAGCGATCAGTTCGTTCTGTTAAATTACCTCTGCTGAAAGTGTCTGGAAAAGCATTATTAACATATGATGAAAATACAACTGGTGTGTGAAATCGAAATGATTACACTGGTCATCAAATAATTTTCATCAAGCATATGGTTATGTGTGCCCAATGCAGTTTTTGATGTTGATTTAAAATCTGCAGTCTCTTTCTCCGTTGCACGTACGATTTTTAAGATGATTCGATTTGATTTTTGGGTTATCATAGAATTCTGTCGGGGTGTTGGGGGTGAGATTATTTGTTATCTGATGAGGTATATAAACTTAAGTACATATTTTCCATCTTAAAAAAATATTCCTTGATGTTTTTATAAGCTCCAAGGGTCAACAGTGGTGTAGTTATTAATTCTGTTGTTGTACCTGCGAACTTTAACAACTCGCCTTCGACCCAGCTCGTGCTTGGCAAACGACAACGTTCATTTCACATTCTCTTGCAGAGGTTTCAGATTGTACTCTCCTTGTTCTTTAGCCTCAAGAAGGCAGTCCAACTTGAAAAAATAAATCGTGCCATATCACATCAGGGTGGTCACACGAAAACCCCTAATGACAGCATTTCATCGTCTAAATTTAATCAAAAACGATTTTTCTGATGAAACATCTCCAAGGATTTCATCATCTCAGTTTAACCAATCAGAATTTGTCTGATTAAATATATTTCATTATCTTATAGAGTGTCCTATAAAGGGCATACAGTAATTTCCTGTTTTTGTAATGTTAAAATGTCTCGACAGTATAGAACTAGTCCTACGGGAATGCGGGTTCAATTTGGACCTCAGGGAATGGACAACCCTGCCCTGCACAGTCTCCGGGTCGCCCTTTGGCAAGGCGTAGCAGCCGGTCAGCCACACCTACCTGGGTAACGGACCCTTCATATTCTGTTGGCCCATCCTTCCCGAGTGGGGATGGTGCGTCCTTGGGAGTAGGAGCTTCGCTGATGACGTCACCGGCCAGGGATGGCCGCTCACTGCCTTGTAAGCAGGTCTTTCGACCAAAGGCTAGGAACACCGCCCATAACTGTGGTTGGCATCAGGAAGGGCATACAGGAGACTAGATGGAAGGGATCTAAGGCTAGACAACTTGGAGGAGGTTACAAAGTCTACTATCATGGTTCAAGCACAACACGAAATGGAGTGGGCATCATCTTGGAGAAAAGACTGGTACCGGGAGTGGTAGCAGTGGAGAGGAAATCTGATAGGCTGATGTACTTGCGGTTGGAAGTAAATGGCGAAAACTTCTGTGTGGTGAGTGCGTACGCCCCGCCGGTGGGATGTGAGGAGGCTGAAGAAGAGGAGTTCTGGAGGAACATGGATGAAACGATCACTCAGCTACCGACACAAGACCGGTTGTTTGTAGGAGGAGACCTAAACGAACATGTGGGCGAGGGAAATGCAGGAGATGAAAGAGTAATGGGCAGGCATGGGTTTGGGAGAAGGAATAGTGCAGGCAATACCATCATAGACCTGGCAACCAGGTTTGAACTCGCAATAGCAAATACGTTCTTCCAGAAAGCAGGCCAGCACAAGGCAACACATTGCAGTGGGAACTCCATTACCCAGATCGACTACAGCCTTTACAAAAGATGTCATCTGAAGGAAGTAATCGATTATAAAGCCCTACCTGGCGAAGGTGTAACAACTCAGCATCGACCTGTGGTGTTCACCTTGAAGCTGATGACGGTTGTGAAGAGAACGTGTAGAAAACCAGCTAGGGTAAGGTGGTGGAAGTTACAAGACAAGGAATTGGAGGTGCAGTTTGTGTCAGAGGTGCAAGAAGAGTTAAGAGGAGAGGAATTACTTGTGAACTGGACAAGAATAGTCAAAGCCGTTCAAAGCATAGCAGAAGCAGTATTGGGAAAGAGCTCAGGGGAAAAGAAAAGAGATAAAGAAAGGTGGTGGTGGTCAGACGAAGTTCAGGAAGCTGTCAAGAAGAAGAAGGAAAACTACAAAGCTTGGCACAAAGACAGGATTGACAGAAGGAAAGAAGAGTACCTGGAAGCAAAGCGAGAGGCTAAAGCTGCTCTATCTAGGGCCAAACAGGTGACATGCGAAGATATGTACGGTAACTTGGACACTGCAGATGGACAAAGGAAGATTTTCAGAATAGTAAAGCAGATGGACAAGTCATCCAAGGACATTCAACAGGTCAAAATGATGAAGGATGAAGATGGAAGAGTCCTAGATGATAAAGAAGAGGTTTTGAACAGATAGAAAGGGTACTTTGAAAAGCTAATGAACGAGAAAAACCCCAGGGAAGAAAGGGAAGAAGCAGCATAAGCACAGGAGCGGGGTGTACGAAGAATTGGCAAAGAAGAAGTGAAGAAGGCGCTGAGTAAAATGAAGAATGGGAGAGCAGTTGGACCGGACGAGATACCTGTTGAAGTGTGGAAATCGCTTGGTGAGCAAGGACTTGAGTTTATTACAGCAATATTCAACGAAATCCTTGTAACTGGTAGAATGCCTGATGAGTGGAGAAGGAGCACCCTTGTACCAATCTTCAAGAATAAAGGTGATGTGCAAAATTGCGCAAATTATCGAGGCATCAATTTACTGAGCCACATTATGAAGCTTTGGGAACGGGTGATTGATGGCAGAATAAGGGAAGAAGTGCAGGTCAGTGAGCAGCAATTTGGTTTTATGCCAAAAAGAAGCACAACTGACCCCATCTTTGCACTAAGGATAGTGGCAGAGAAGTTCAGGGAAGACCAGAAAGAGCTTCATTGCACTTTCATCGATCTTGAAAAGGCCTATGACTGAGTACTCAGAGCGGAATTCTGGCACTGCCTACGAAGCAATGGAGTGAGCGAACAGTAAGTGAGAGCAATTGTGATTTTGCAACATAAATTACACAGGATATTCAACTAAAAACAAGTACAAAATCGTTTATCCAAGCTTGAATTCTGCAATGCAGCCTGTCATTCACAGTAAAAGTATGTCAATCCCAACTCCACCGGATGATATGGAAACTTTAGAAGATGATCCTGAAAGTCGCAATAGCGCTGACGAAGATTATGTATAGGATGACGGCAACTTTGAGCCCCAGAAGTTTTCTCAGGCTGAAATGAATAATCTTGTCAGAGATCTCTTCCTCTCAAAGGATAAGGCTGATTTGCTGGTATCAAGACTGAATGAAAAGAATTTGCTGCAGTCAAATGTTCGTATAACATACTTTAGGCAAAGGATAAAGGTTCTAAAACCCTGTTTTTCTGTAGATGACCCACTCTGCTTTTGATATAGATGATTGTGATATTGATGGACTTTTCAACCATTTATCTTTAAATCACGATCCTGCAGAGTGGCGCTTGTCTATCGATTCCTAAAAACGAAGTCTGAAAGCTGTACGTCTCTGCTGGAAATTCGAAACCATCCATTCCCATTGCAAATTCATTTTATCTTCATGAATCCTATGAGAATATGGCTCTCCTACTTTGTACCATTAACTGCGACAGATACACATGGACATAGAAAATATGTGGAAATTTAAAAGTCATTGGAATGTTAATGGGAATGCAGTCTGGTTTTACAAAGTACTTTTATTTTCTGTGTTTCTGTGATAGTCGAGCAACTGATAAACACTATTTAGTATCAAACTTGGCCATCCAGAACATCATACACACCAGGGCAATGCAGTGTCAAGAATCGACCACTTGTGGATCCCGATAATGTTCTGTTACCTTCTCTGCACATAAAGCTTGGATTCATAAAGCAGTTCGTTACGACTTTTGGCAAAAGAAACTCCAGAGGCTTTGAGTACATCATTAAGTTTTTATAAATTTCACAGGCAAAGTTGAAGGAGGGTATCTTTGTTGGGCCTGTACTGAAGGACGTCAACTTCAAAACAACTTTGGATGAGATTGAATTACCCGCCTGGGATACTTTCTGCTGGATCTGCAAGAATGTCTTGGGAAATTTGAAAGCAATGAACTACGAAGAAGGTATAAAAACTCTTTTGAAATGCTACTCAGCCATGGGATGTCGCATGTCACTGAAGGTTTAATTCCTGGATTCTCATTTTATTTTTTTCTTGGAGAACCTTGGATCAGTATCAGATGAACATGCCAAGCGATTTTTCCAGGACATAAGTGCTATGGAGAAATGGTACCAGGGTTTCTGGAATGACAGTATGCTAGAAGATTACTGCTCGACACTATACCGTGATCAATATGGTCAGGAGTATCTTGGGATGTCGAAGTCGTAGCCTTTCTAACTCATTGTTTGTACTGTAAGTAGTAAACGTCTTGATGAGTGCGGTCTTTCTATACATATTTTTTTTCCATTTTAGAAACATAATGTTCTTTTATATATCAAAAATACATCAATTTTTGTTTGATATACGCTTTTTATATTAAAGCTGTGTCCGGCTCGGTAGATCATGTAAATCACTGGTCTTAGATTTATAAAATTTAATATAAATTTATAAATAGAGATAGAATTCTTCATTCATTAGCTATAGTTCTTTCTTCCTAGAATGCTCCGATAAAATAACAACAAAATGTTCTATGTTGCGTAATATAAACGAGAAAACAAAGCAAAAGGTCACGTGACCCGAGGAGATTCCCGCACAAGCTGTTCTATGTTTCTATGTTTAAATAAACTGTAGCATAAAGCTTGAATATAATCATATTTATGTATGTCCATATATATGTATACATATATATATGGATATACATATATATATGGATATACATATATATATGGAAAGCTTTCGATTCGGTTATCCGTATTAAAGTGCTCAATACATAAATGCAGAGCGTAATATAAGATATGATAAGTTGGAAAGAATCAAAAAACTACACAGTCCATTTCGACAAGCCTGTTTCGTGATTTTATTCATTTCCTGAAGAGTGAATATATGTATACATATATATATATATGGATATACATATATATATATATATGGATATATATATATATATATATGTATACATATATATATATATATATAT
>RDPX01000157.1:812617-828790 GCA_003991215.1 Morbakka virulenta
ATATATATATATATATATATATATATAAGATATGATAAGTTGGAAAGAATATATATAATATATATAATAATATAATATATATATAATATATAATATATATATAATGTATACATATATATATGTATACATATATATGTATATATGGATATACATATATATATGTATACATATATATGTATATATGGATATTTACATTTACATATCTATATATGTATATCCATATATATGTATACATATATATATGTATATCCAGATATACATATATATGTATACATATATATATGTACATATGGATATACATATATATGTATACATATATATGTATATCCATATATATACATGTATATATGGATATACATATAGATATGTAAATGTTTGTATATATACCGTATTTCCTCTATAAACGCCGCTCTTTATTAAAAACCGCATCCTTAAAAGCGGCTTTTATTTGAAAACAGACCAAACAAGAAATAGCGAATAGTTTTTCTTTGGAGTCTTACTTCTATTTAATCAACAAATTCTTCTGTAATTAAAGATAAATACGAATATTGTTGTTTTTTTTCGCTTTAAGAGTTGGTCCAAAAGAATTTTCGCATGAATGTTATTTGATGTGTAACAGTTGAATTGTGCAGACACACTCAAATCAACTTCTCCTTTCCTTTTGCTATTAACAATTGGGTGGACGCAATTACCTTCAATTTCAAGAAAAAACGCTATGATTTCCGACAATTCTATCCGTAAATGTCCTACTAAAATCGTTTAAACCCTTTGATAAACGCCGTCTTCTATTAATCGCCGCAGCGTTTATCAAAAGAAATACGGTATGTGTGTATCTGTACTGAAAAATTGGTACGTACATAAAAATGGAGCATATTTTTGTAATCACCATGAAAAATTAGTCTAACTAGATACATTTTTGTATCTGATGAAGAAAAAAAGTTTTGTTAACTAGTGTTATAAACAGTAGACCTTTGGCTTACACCTCTGAAGATGATATGATTGACCCTCTTACGCCCTTCCATCTAATGTATGGATGCGACATTCGGACACTGTTAATGTGAAATAATTCTCAGAATTATCCTTCGTCGATTGTGTTAGCAGATGCAAGTATGTTAATGCCGAGTTAGAACAGTTTTGAAAAAGATGCTCAACGACATATTTGAACGAGCTGAGACAGCACCATACTTAAGAGAAACAAAAAACTGCTTCAACTATTCAATCAGAAAAAAATAACATTGTTTTTTTCAAAGACGACACTTCACAACCCAGACAGATTTGGAGAAAGGGGATCATTGATGATTTCATTTATGGCAGAGATAAACAACCGCGTGATGTCAAGTTGTTGTGATTTCTAAAACTGATCAACGAACGGTCTGTTTCCGTTCGTTACAGAAAATTGTGCCACTGGAAATCCCTGACAAGTCAACAATAGACCATACCGACGTTGCTGTGGAGACGGGTGAGATAAACGATAACAGTGAGAAGGAAAAGCTTGATGAACGCATTACCTTTAAGAAAAAATGTGTACAAAAGGGGGAACTATGTGAAAACTGAAGAATGGTAACGAGAACTGAACACGAAACGTGCGTGAACTGGACACTAGTTTCTAGACTTATATTTTTTTCTAAATATATTTTGTATTTTACCACGAGACTCTTGTACCCGGGACTTTGCAGAGAGAAGACATATCTCAAATATATATATATATATATATATATATATATATATTTATATACGTACAAAGAAATTGTATACCAAGGTTACGGGTAAAGTCAGCAGACTGGTTTTTTTTAGTACGACTTGAAAGATCTTGTTCTTTTGATGACCTTTTGACTGAAATCATGGGCTGTATCTATAGCATTGTGGATAATTCTAGCGTGCTAGAACGTGCAAAAGCACTTGATATATTTAACGATATAGATAAGATATGGCATGCTGAGTTGCTTCATAAACTTTCTGATTATGGTATTCGTAGAAAGGTCTTTGGCATCATTCAGTCTTTTCTCTCAGATCGTAAAATGTTCGTCATACTTGATAGAATGACATCGAATGAACATTCCATTAATGTTGGCATTCCTGAAGACTCTACGCATACTATACCTCTCTTTCTCTTTTCATATTGATGACATTTCTGTTAACTTCCTTTAGTTCATCAATATCTATGCTAATGACACTACCTTATACTCAGCAAGAACTAGTCAATCTTGCGGACGATTTGGAGTCTGACCAAAAAACCAAAAACCGATTATCATCAAAATCTTCTGATTGAAAAGGTAAGCAAACCAGAAACATATTGAAAATGTATCAAGACGTTATTTCCCACCAAACCTATAAACGATTCGGCGTGCCAGAGATTCCTTGTAAACAATCAAATGACAAGTGACAAAATGATAATTGCTGATGGATTTTGTCACATTTTCCAGTCAGTTGCAAGTAAATGGAAATCAAACACAATTAAATTGAGAAACTTTATCTTGTCATAGCTGTCAACGCGGCCACCTGCATCTAATTATTTTAAATTCAAATATGTGTCAGTTGTGGAAGTTCGGAAACATTTGACACTTTGAAAAGAAAGAAAGCTGAAGGTCTTGATAACATCGCAACCTGTATCCTCAAAAGATTGTGCATACGAACTAGCTTCACCTATAGCACACTTGAGAAACCTTTCACTATAGTATGGGTTGATATCAAGTGAGTTGAAGACTGCAAAGATCGTTCCAGTATACAAGGATGGCAAAAAATCTGAGTTTACCAACTGTCGACCCATATCTATTTTACCTGTGATCTCCAAAATTCCGGAAAAGTGTGTTTTCGCTCAGTTTATCGATCATTTGGAATCGCATGAATTATTGTCATCAAAGCAGTTTGGGTTCAGAAAGCACAGAAGTACCAAATTTGCAAATGTGTTATTTATAAACAGTATACGAAAAGGTATGGATAGTGGTGAGCAAACTGGTGCTTTGTTCGTNAAAAGTGTGTTTTCGCTCAGTTTATCGATCATTTGGAATTTCATCAATTATTGTCATCAAAGCAGTTTGGGTTCAGAAAGCACAGAAGTACCGAATTTGCAAATGTGTTATTTATGAACAGCATACGAAAAGGTATGGATAGTGGTGAGCAAACTGGTGCTTTGTTCGTTGATTTAAGTAAAGCCTTTGATACGGTTAGCCACTCAGCTATATTAGACAAGCTTCCTGAGTACGGTGTTGTATCAAATGAGTTAGATTGGTTTACGGAATATCTATTTAACCGATCAATGGTCGTCAGCTACGGCGATGTGATGTCGCAGAAACATTCGGTGAACTGTGGAGTCCCCTAGGGAACGATTCTGGGGCCTTTACTCTTCCTGCTTCACTTTAATGAAATCCCCAATTTGCTGAAACACTGCCAAGTCATTCTGTATGCTGAAGATACAGTCTTGTATTTTTACCATAGAAAGCTACTAGATATTAAAAATGCCATCGCCGCAGACCTTAAAATCCTGTCCGAATGGTTACAAGATAACGAACTAATCTTGAATATGAAAAAAGGAAAACAGAAGTGATGATTTTTGGGACTAAAGCGAGGCTAATTAAAGAACAGGAGCCAAAAGAAGTAGAATACGACTAGAGTAATATCAACGTAACGACCAGTTACAAGTACCTGGGGGTTCCACTTGACCAATCACTCACGCTGGATGATCACTTCAAATCTGTCTGCATAATGGTTTCATCTGAGGTTACTGAAACGAATGCGTCCTCTTTTGACAAAACGGTGGCAGTAAGAACTTCATCGTCTATTTTTTGAACAGGTCTCGTAGGAAGAGCAGTATTTCAAATTTACTGATTACGATTTACCTGTGTAAAAATTATGAAATAATAAGAAGAAGAAGGGAAGAGGCTGGCTTCTTTCAATAAGCCAAAGGTGTAACTAAAGCATTCACATAGAAACTTCAATTCTTATCCCTCTCCAATATTCATAGAAAACCATTCTAAAATTAAAGGTGATGATACTGTTTTTCCTCTTGAGGAATTTTCCCAAGATCTTTCTTTGCTTTCGTATATTCAATCTTTTTATGCTTATGCTTCTAGAGAGAGTTCATTGTATCACGCTAAAGACTAACTTACGCCGAAGATAATTTTGCATTTGTAAATGTTCTTGATCGATTCCAAGACAACGTTGTAACTTGACTGCTGGATAATCCTTGTTTCATCGAGAAAAGATAGCTAGCCGTAGACTTTTCTATAGGTAATATCATAGCAAGTGTTCTGAGGAACCTTTCTCAGTGGTAGAAGTGCAGTTTGTTTCATCTTGTATTTCACGTTCCTCTCAACGTCTTTATCCTTATCCAGTTGTTGTCCGGTGTAGTACAGTATACGTCTGTGGAGGTAATATTTTTCCGTCGCCGGAAATGTGTGCAGCTCTTATAAAAGGAAGGGTCAAAAGATAACGGTTGACCTTAGACATAAAAGCATTCAAAGCTTACTATGAAGGAAAGCACTCAGACGCCAATGAATTCCAAATCCTAGCTGGCCGAGGAAGGATTTATTACAATTGGGAGTAAAAACTCATAAGAATTAAGACGTTGAGGAACACAGGTCATAGGGGATGCAACAAACTACTCATAAGGGCATTTCTCAGCAAAGTGCAAAACAACACTCCAACAGCAACTCACTGAAAGGTTTGGAGAGCAATTAAGATAGTTCAGAAGCTCACAATTTCAAGACAACTGCAAATATCTAATCTAGACTAGAAGCTTTAAATTGATCAAGCCCATAAATAACCTTTAAAATCAATCCTGGATTTATGATGACTGAGTCCAAAGTCTGCTTCTTTTGTGGAGGGTAATCTAACAAAAATACCTATCAGTGTCATTTTGAGAAGCAATGGCGAAAAACAATCTAGCAAAAAGTTCAGCCTCAAAAACACCACAAAACGTGGAGGAGTAATAAACTTATCAGAATGGAAAACTATTGTATATCTTTCAAAAATCTCAACTTCCACGTGTTTCAGAAGAAATAGCAATAGTTACACAAATTTTCCCAGTATGGCGCAATTTGGTATCAGAAATCACCCTTTTACAAAGTACGCCCAAGTTTAATCATTTTCTCACGTTGAAATCGAAAGTAGAAATGAGCTCGATGATTATGGAAGAACAGCAATAAGCATTGAAAGATGGAGAAGAATGAGATTTGAGTTTATAGCTACGACTTGGTTCAAATAATTTAATGCCAACCTAAACCCATTCTATGAATTCTGTTACAGAATCAGGAACTCATTTGCTTATGACTGAATCCCCAACAAAATATCACCAAGACATTACCGATTGCAATTCCATTCAACGTGGTCAATTTTAGACAATGTACGATAATATGGCCTGTCAACAAGGTTTGAAACAGTTGCCTTAACCTTAACAATTATAACAACATGATCACAAAATCCAAAAGGAGTTAAAGATGAAATTGTACCATGCTCAGAAAAAGACGTCGAACCAAATGTAAAAGAGAAGACCCTTCTGTGTCTGAAACAGGAAATCGGGTGAGAAAATCAACAAACTTTGTAAGATTATGGGGAAGAACGAGGTCGTAAATAACTTTTTCAGTTTCGTAAGTCCTATTAGATGAGTTTACCAGTTCATGTGATGAGGATTAAAGCCACCAAAGACAAGGAGGTTAACAGTATAATGTTTGTCCATAACCTTGACATATTGCACGGCTGAATTTCACAATGAGGTAAAAATTCGAAAAAGAGTGCAAATGGAGGATAAATTACGTCTATAAAATATATAAGAATTCTGGATCTACTAATACATTTTAAATTATCATAAAAGTATTACCATTATTCATAACCTAAAAATATTTAGAAAACAAGTATTCATTGTGCATTGCTATGTTAATAATTTCGTATGCTTTTAAAGTTGTTTTGGTTTTTGGCCACCATTTAAGATCTGTATTGGAGATCTAGCTTTCGGCTTTCAAATTGCTGATTGTGACGTATTTGTTAAACGGAGTCGTAACCACATTGCATACTAGTAACCCAATCCCTCAAACAAGTAAACTTAATACTTTATCAATTTATTTCTCATTAGGTATCACAGAACTCATTTTGTCACACTGATTACTGCTTTCCAAAAAGGAAGAAAGCCAGCCTCTTAGGAATGGTCATAGGTAAAATGCTGTATCAACTACATTCAGGTAGAGAAGTGAAAGTATCATAATACACGTTCATGTAGTAGCTGCAAATAAATCTTTCAAACTTTTGTCATCTATCTTCCTGGACCTTGTAAAAACTCCTTTCTTTATAATTTCTAGTTTCTTCGGTAGGTAGATCGTTTTAAAATGTCTTAGATTTTCCTCACATCAACGATTTCATTGAACTGACTAACAAGCTGCAACATACGTATAATATTCTCTCCAAGCGTTTACAAGATCTCTCAGCAAAATCCAAATAGCATTTCCCCCTCCACTTTCTTCGTTTATGACTGCGGTATGTGTTTGTCAACAAACAATTAGTCGACTGTCATGAAGCTTCTGTAAATTACTTGGCTGCATATGCTCGTCTTTTAAAGAACGCCGAATCAAGTCCACCTCGCAGAAGCTAGCAGCTGGATAATGTTGAGTCGCTACAACGAAGTATTTCAACCTTCAGGTATAATATTTCTATCAAAACAAAAATTACGCCTGGTGACGTCTCCTAATTAACCAATTTTGTCAGTTACTTTGTAAAGCCTTTAAATATCTATCACTTTTATTTTTCTACCTATAGGGCCATTTTCTAAATGCTGGATGCATGCTTCTCAAGAAACAAGTCAAATTATGTAGTAATTATATCATTATTATTATCATCATCATCATCATCATCGTCATTATTATTATTATTTAGTCCAATTATTTAGTAAGCGCGCACGTCCTTGATACTGTTCTTTTTATGTACACAAACACTAACAGTTATTTCGTTTATTTATTAAATTTGTCTGGGTGCAAGTTTCTTCGCGCAGAAAGGAGTAATTGTAATTTGGAGGAAAGGCAGGCAGTGCAACAATAGTGAAAATAAACCACTAGTACACAGAGAATATGAATCAGTTTTTGAAAGATGAGAAATGTAAAAAAAGCACTCCTACGATTCTTTGAGATGGATATCTTGTCTGAGAGGTTTAAGATTCTTATCCAGATTAAAAGCATTTCATATAGAATGATCCTAACATGCCACCAGTAATCACAATTGGTAAAAAAATACTATAAAAATCCTGATAAACAAGGAAAGAATTGGGCAAATTAATGCACTCCCATAGAAATTGAGTACGGAAAACTTGGTAGCATTGAAAAAGTTAACATGGTTGATGTTGGGAAAGGATGATGTTTGATTAATTTCATGATCTCTACAGTGCTTTAAAGTCCAATTTACCAGAGATAGTCTTAAAAGAACTGTGCAATACACTGTACAATAAATGATTTGCACAAAAATGGGAATTAAAAGAAGATAGGAAAACAAAATTTATCTAGTCAATAAAAACAAAATTGGATGAAAGGGTACTTTTCAGTGTATATTAGCAATGTAAAAGGCTCTTTACAAACGAATACTTTTACAAAGAAAAGAGTATATATATATATATATATTTATATATAAGTAGAAATGCATTAACCTCTGTTAATTGCCACTGAACCGCCATGAACTTTCACCCGTCGCTCGCTGCATTTTTCAACTTTCTGTACTAATGGGATTTTTAGAGGTCCGAACTTTACATAGTAAATCTGCTTTACATAGTGACAAAAAGTAACCAATTTGTAGTGTACCATCTTTGACAACTGCACAGTTATTTTGGGTTTAGTAAATGGTCTGGTATTCGTCATAGTTGTTGAGTTGGATTCATTGGATGGTGCAAGGCTTGATGTTGTTTCCAATGTTGTATTCCTTTCTTCATTTCCACCAATAGGAGAACGTCTTTTTGATTTTGTATCTTCGTTGAAGTGAACTGCATAAGTTACACACAATAGAACGAGTATGATTATTCCTGACTGTTGACTAGCCATTTCAGTAGCGTTTAACTTCAGTTAAAAATCTGGAAAACAATCAATGAAATTAACACAAAATGATGTTGTAGCAAAATAGTGTAAAAGAAAAAGTCGTAACATAAAACAGAAAGAGTCATTGTTTCCATCAGATATCAAAGTCCTTATCTTTACAGATTCGACATGGAATTCAATTCAACTAACTCAATCAGCTGCTTCGCCTGCCCAGATGTGAAAACAGTACTTGATGCAGAGGCGAAGAGCAGTCTTCCAGATTTTAAATTCTAAAGTGAGATAACTTCAGGGGTATAGACATGAACTTTGTTAACAGCAGTATTGATAGAATATCTGAAAAAGTACAGCCCATCTAGAACAGCTTTATTTCGGTAAATTGGGTGAATGATCATAACTTTAAATTGCCACACTTTTGGGCACAAACGTTTTGAAGCTCGGACATACTACTTGTAACATAAATTGTTCGAAGACATCCCGAATGATAAGCATATATTCAGTCTTATTTTAAATCATCAAAAAGTTAAAAATAACGAAGAACGTGAAAGAGCTAATGGTATAAACTAAATATTACTTTAATAAATTTTTACTGTCCTACAATTTTAGTACACCACAACGATCACCCAATATCCACTGTTGTTCCAAAGTCATTTAAAATAGAAGAATTGAGGACTGTCGAGATTTTAATGGCATAATATAATATAATATAATATAATATAATATAATATAATATAATATAATATAATATAATATAATATAATATAATATAATATAATATAATATAATATAATATAATATAATATAATATAATATAATATAATATAATATAATATAATATAATATAATATAATATAATATAATATAATATAATATAATATAATATAATATATTATAGTATAATATAATAAAATATAATATAATATAGTGTAATATAGTATAATATAATATAATATAATATAGTATAATATAATATAGTGTAATACAGTATAATATAATATAATATAATATAATATAATATAATATAATATAATATAATATAATATAATATAATATAATATAATATAATATAATATAATATAATAAAATATAATATAATATAATATAATAAAATCACAACAATACCGCGGGTTATACACTCTTAAGTTTTCTATATATTTTTTTCATTTTCCCCATAATATAATATAATATAATATAATATAATATAATATAATATAATATAATATAATATAATACAATACAATATAATATAATATAATATAATATAATATAATATAATATAATATAATATAATATAATATAATATAATATAATATAATATAATATAATATAATATAATATAATATAATATAATATAATAAAACATAATATAATATAATATAATATAATATAATATAACATAATATAATATAATATAATAAAATCACAACAATACCGCGGGTTATACACTCTTAAGTTTTCTATATATTTTTCTCATTTTCCCCAAAAGTTGGCAATTCTGAACAAATTTTTGTTTCGTAAACTTTTTGATATCTTCAGCTGTTAACAAGAAAGCTCAGTTTTAAGCCTCTGATTTTTCCTGCCTTTATGTCCTGTAGTAAAATGTTCTCTCTCGCTTCGCTCTCTTAAACAATTAAAATCATCAGCGTATATCTAGCCGTATTTTAAGACCATTAAACGTATTGAAATGTTAAGGAATTTAATAGTACAACTGACACTTTATTGATACTTTTTTGTTTTAGATTCGTGATGCTCTGTTAATTTTCTTTCCAGGAAAAAGAATTATAGTTAATAATGGAAATGATTTTAATTTTAATTCGGATCAAAAGTAAACTAGGATTAGCACTTTTTCACCGCTGAAAACTTTTGCAGGCTTGTTATCGTCTTCGTCTTCGTCGTCGGTGGGTGCTATGTCAGATTCTGACATTAGCTGTTACATGATGGTATCTTTCTCGAAGGTCCCTTGCGTGGGTCAGGTCAACAGGTCTCAAGTTCACCCTGTTTGTCAGTAGCCTGGTGTAGGGCAGCCGTTGTCGTCCCCTTCCTTTGGTGCCTTCAATTCTACCAATGATGGCCTGATATTCTAGCGCTTTCCTTCTGATGATATGTCAAAAAAACAAAACAAATTGTCGAGCATGGATCGATTTTATTAATTTTAAGCTCGTCTGTGCTTTACGTAAGTCCTCTTCATTGCTAATTTTTATTTATCCATGGTATTCTTAGAATGTGTCATAGAAACCCCAGTTCTGTAGCTACTAATCTTTTTTCCATTACTTTGCTGACCTTCCAAGTTTCACAGCCATAGAGAAATGTATTCCAGACATAGCAAGGGTTGTTATAACAAAATAATTAATTAAATGATTTGAGAAAGCCTACCTA
Source organism: Morbakka virulenta (assembly GCA_003991215.1). NCBI lineage: Eukaryota > Metazoa > Cnidaria > Cubozoa > Carybdeida > Carukiidae > Morbakka > Morbakka virulenta. The sequence goes on from RDPX01000157.1 coordinate 822,994, forward strand.
AAGTTAAGTATACGTATTCCAAGTTACAGAGAAATTAAACCAGCCACAACAGTATTACCTCACCTGTGACGTAGGAAAAATACTCCTCAGATGACTATTGAACTCAAGATGAATTCCTTGTGTTCACCAAACGTAACGATAGATGCATCTGAGGTTTTTCATCTCGATCTAGAATTAAAAGAAGGCAGAAAAAGCAACCGAATTTTAGCATGAAAATACATTTCTTTGCACACCTGTCTACATTTCAAACACGGTAACTGAAAATAATAGGACATTTATTTGACCTAGATCAGGTCTGTGATCTAGATTTGTGATTATTTTGTGTCAATTTTGATCTGTAGTGTGCATGAGAACGGTCTCCAAAACCAGTTCCTTTTTCACATGATAGAATTACTTGTCATTTAGAAGTTTGTTCGGTATATAAATCCATTTGTTTTTGCTAGCTTCTATTTGTTTGCACACCTTGATCAATAACATCGTCCTTCGTCCAACACGACCAACTTCAAAGAAATAGACTACAAGGTATTTATTACCAAATATTTGAACAGCATAAGACATTCATGAATAACATGTATGCGCTATACACAGTGAACTTTCTGATTTCCAATAGGCAATGTCCTAAATATAAAGATTAACAATAAAGTAAAGGTTTCCAGGAGAAATAAAAAACTGAAAAGTATAAAATAACAAAAAGGTGGATTAAAAAATCTTTTGCTTTTTTACATTCGTACTCGTTCACAATATGAATGTTATGCCATCACGATGCAAAGAAGCTGACTTTGAAATAATCCAGTCTGTATCTGTATTGTGTATGTATGTGTTTCTGAGGCATGTCCGAACTGCTCAACCTATCCTTCGTTGTCAAATGGTGAGGATAAAGGTGAATACAACCTGTTATCTTCTGTTGAAAATAACAGACTTTCTGATGTATGTTACTTAATGTGTGCTTATATTTATATCTCTATTTCTGTGTCTATTTATATGTATGTATGTATGTATGTATGTATGTATGTGTGTGTATGTGTGTATCTATGTATCTATGTATATATGTATATATGTATGTATGTGTATATGTATATATATATATATACATACACTGCCGGTCACAAGCCCGGGACCTCTGTTACCAACATGGTCTTTCTTATGTCTGTCTCTTATCTAAATTTCTGAAGCAATTCTTCTATTGCTTTGTTTATGTATTGCATCTCGAGTCGTGTAAAATTTGTTTGTGATGTATAAGTTGTTTGTTTAGGGGTTTTTTTGGTTTTTTTTGGTGTTTTTTTATGTTATTATTTTTTCAAAATAGAAGCCCAAACATCTGGCTGTTTGGAGTTTACTCCTTATACTGTATGTATGTATCAATGTTTGTATGTATATATATGTATATATGTATGAATGTAAATAAGTATGTGTATGTGTATATGTATGTATATATTTATATGTATGCATGTATGTATGTCCAGTTCTTGGCGCTCAAGGACTGGTGTGGACATGTGTTAAAAGCACATAAATGTTTTAGCGCAATACAGAGCGTCTCTCAGTCAAATCACCCCCAAGTGCACGTCGTGAGCACTGCTTCACTTACCGAGCTCTGGTGGTCGCACCCTTAAATCTGAACCTCCACTGCGTTGTAGACTAGCTTCTTTAACCAAAGGCTAAAAGTGAGGTAACCCTGAAAGAAATCTCCAGAGGAGCTTACGACCTGTCAGCTAAGGCACACATGACCCACTGGCGTGTTGCGTATGCTCTGGTACCCAGTAACCTAAGCCCCAACCATAGGTTAAATGGCACAATGGGTAGAATGGGATCCTGTAAAACGTGGTGAAGGTAGCCATCCTAGGAGACGCCACCTTTGATATCAAAGGAAAGGAAGGTGTAATGTAACAATTTCAGACAGTAACTCTCATAGGTATTTACTGTTCTAGCAAGTGGATGCCATCTAGCCTTCTTTGTGGTAGCCAGGAGAGGTACAAACTCAGTGATACTAAAACCTCAAGACAAAGCAGATTGTTGGCCATCTTGCTATTGTCTGTTGCCCACTCTATATGGCTGCTGAGTCTTAGAGAGTGGTATAAGTGTTGTTTAAACCTATGCCACTTAAATCTCTTGATATACAGATGTCTCTTGACTTGTTATTGAGATTTATTTGAAGTCATAGACGCCAATCATCTGTCAAGATGGAGAAATCACCATGTATGCATGCATGCATGTTTGTTTCCAAGGTTGTTATTTCCGGGATGACTTTAGATGTGGAATCTGTAGTCTATAAAATGCCCCAATGCTAGCATCTTGAGTAGCTTCTGAAAACCAAACACAGATCCTGGCCTTCTCATGGCGGAAATGTTTTGAAATAACAGGAAAAGAAGTGATAGGTGAGTTAAAGGCGTCTCAAAAGCAGTTGGTACTTTACCTAGCAGAAGTTATACTTTAATAAAAAATCTGCAATTGAAATGTACCCAGCTATCTAGACTTGCTTGTTGCTGCAACCAGACAATTTATACCGAGAGAGTGACGCTGTTGTTGTTCAAGGTTTTGTCACTTCAAAAACTGTATAGGTATTCCTTCAGTAGTTAATCTCAATTTGTTAGCGGGGTCTGTGGNCCCAATGCTAGCATCTTGAGTAGCTTCTGAAAACCCCAAACACAGATCCTGGCCTTCTCATGGCGGAAATGTTTTGAAATAACAGGAAAAGAAGTGATAGGTGAGTTAAAGGCGTCTCAAAAGCAGTTGGTACTTTACCTAGCAGAAGTTATACTTTAATAAAAAATCTGCAATTGAAATGTACCCAGCTATCTAGACTTGCTTGTTGCTGCAACCAGACAATTTATACCGAGAGAGTGACGCTGTTGTTGTTCAAGGTTTTGTCACTTCAAAAACTGTATAGGTATTCCTTCAGAACTTAATCTCAATTTGTTAGCGGGGTCTGTGGCGATGGAGGAATGGCGACGCGGGTAGGCTTGACAGGCTGCATACATGTAGTCCCAAATCTGCACATAGGCGGCATGGGGCTTATCCTAACATCGCTTTTCACATCACTCAAGACACGTGTGTATTTCGGTGGAGCCCCACGTGACTGAGCAGACTTTCCATGATAGCACTGCGAACCCAAAGCCTGAAGGAGACTAGAAAATGTGTTTTAAACAAAGTTGCCTTAATCTGCTGGCCAGCTTCCTGCGGTGGACGGCTGTCCTTATCTGCGAAAACAAAAATACAGGTAGATTTTATACCAAAAGGCTTTTACTTCAACTCTTCTGCTGGAATGTGAAAGCACTAACAGGCAATGGGAAAAGTCCTGAACGTAAAAATGCTATCTTAACTAATGAACTGGCAAGATATAATGTGGATGGACATTGTTGCTCTATCTAAAACCCGCTATTCTGGAGAAGATCAACTTACAGAGCCCGATTCAGGTTAAACCATGTTTTGGTCTGGAAAATCTGAGAAAGAGGGACATGAGACTGCTGTAGGCTTTGTGGCGAAGAATACATTAGGAAACAAAATTGAACAGCTGGTAGGTGTCAATGAGCTTATAATGAATCTGAGGATTCTTCTCAATGCTAACAGATACATGACTCTTCTCTTTGTTTATGCACCAGCACCAGTGTCTTCTGAGGAAGATATCACTTATTTCTATCATGCTCTTAGAACATTTGTTGTTAATATTCCGAAAGGTGAAAATTTTGTTATCCTTGGTGACTTCAATGCTCGTGTTGGCTCTGACAGTGAAACGCGGAAGCCTCTGGGACTTCATGGGATTGGAAACACCAAATCAAATGGTTTACTGTTGCTCCAGCTCTCCACTGAACTCAATCTGGTTCTTACCAACACCTTCTTTTACCAAAATGAGAAGCACAAGACGACTTGGTTCCATACTCAGTTTAAGTATAGCCATCTACTTGACTTTATGGTCTGTAGACGCAGTGAGCTTAGGAATTTCTTTAAAGTCAAGACAATACGTGGAGTAGAGTGTGACACAGATCATTTAATGGTTAGGGCTAAAGACAAGCTTTCTATTTGCCGTTAGATTCGCTTCAATGGGGTCAAGACACCTGTTGTAGCGTAACTCTGTGTACCCGGTAACCATGTATTGTGGTGACATCTATTGTGTCTGATGGATATCAATAAAATGATATCCGGGTATCGACAGTTCCCGGATGTATGCTTTTCGTTGAAAGAACGTTTATGTTTTGCTGCTTTGAGGATCCACCTCAAAAACACTAAGAAATAGCTTAGGACAACAAACCTAACAACACCAATGACGTTTCCAAGTTAAAGAATTTTATTTATAGTGATGCCTCGAGATCAACTTTTGACCAAACAGATTTTTCAGGTTGTGATTGGGATAGATTCAAAAACTTTATTTTTGGGAAAGGAGGCTGACACTCTGGGAATGAGAGAGACCAAGTACCGGGACTGGTTTAGTGATGCCCTCCTTAATGAAAAGAGAAAAGCCATCAAAAAATTTCTCAGCTCTTCATCTTCAAACAGGTAACTTTATGCTTCCAATTTTCATAATGTTAAAAGGAGTGTTCAGTGGAGGTTGCGCCAAATTAAGAATAAGTGGTGGTCAGGTCTGTCTAAACAAATGCAGTTGGTTTTCAACAGGAAAGACATAAAAATGTTTTCTGACGTGTTACACCAAGGCTATTGGTCTAAGGCCTTGACCATACCACATGTGACAAAGGATGGGACCACCTTATTGAAGACCCTTGATAAAATAATGGGACGCTGGTTTGAGGATTTCCAGGATCTCTTTTACAGCCCTTCTGTTGTGGCTGATACTGTTGTGGATAGTGTTCCACAGCAAGACTTGCAGCTCGAGCTAGATATTGAGGCATCTGTCGCAGAGATTATTGAAAGCACTAAACAGATTAACACACGCAAAGCAACAGACCTCGATGACATTCCAGTTGAATTGCTGGTTCATGGTGGTGCAAACGTTTACAGGGCAGTACACTCTCAGCTTATGCCTGTTTAAAATTATAATCCAACTGCTCAGGACTGGATTGATGCCATTTTAATCACTATACAAAGAGAGAGGAAAATGGTCAATTTGTGATTGTCATCGTGGAATTTCATTGCTTGAAGTTGTTGGAAAAGTATTTGCAAGACTCCTTTTGAATCGATTAGAGATATGTGTTTGCAAGGAGGTTATTCGTGGGTGCCAATCTGGTTTCGTACTGGGCATGGAACTGTCCACATTATTTTCTCTCCCAGGTAGCTCATTGAGAAATGTAAAGAGCAACGTCTCTCTCTCTTTGTCAAGTATTTGTAGATTTGACCAAGGCTTTTGACACTGTCGATCTTGATGATCTCTGGAAAGTACTTGGCAAATATGGTTGCACTCTTGCGTTTGTTGATAAAATCAAACAGTTACATCATTCTGTGAAAGCTCGTGTAAATTTTAATGGTCAATTATCAGAAGAAATTGCTATTGACAATGGAGTGAAATAGGGGGACATTTTTGCCCCAACTCTGTTTTCATTGTATTTGACTGCGGTTCTGTGGTATCCTTTTCAAGACTGTGACATAGGAGTTTATTTCAGATTTAAAACAACTGGTAAAATGTTTAACTTGAGGAGATTCCAAGTGAAGGCTCTCGTACCCGAAAGTTCATTTAGGGTGCTCCTGTATGCTGATGATGCCGATCTTGTTGGTTAATCTACTATTGATATGCAGTCTGTCATGCATCGCTTCGCTGATGCATGTGCTCGTTTTGATTTGACAATCAGCACTGATTAATCCAAGGTAATGTATACTCCTGCACCTGATGAACTTTATGTAGAGCCTGACATTT
>RDPX01000157.1:830209-855721 GCA_003991215.1 Morbakka virulenta
TTTGGTCTGATGATGACCTCACCCTAAAAACCAAACTTTCTGTTTACAAGACCTGTGTGCCGGCTACTCTTTGTATGCCTCAGACATAGACTCTATATCAGTCACAAATCAAGCTGCTCGAGAGATTTCCCTATCATTGTCTCAGGCACATTCTTGGAATCATGTGGGAGAGTCGTACCCCCGGCACTACTGTCTTGCCCAAAGCAAACACGATGGTGAAATGTCGTCTGGAAAAAGACGTCAGTCTAAGCCACGAAAAAGGTTTAAGGACAATGTTAAGGAGAGCCTCAAGCATATGAAGATTGTTGAAGACAGCTGGGAGTCATTAACTTCCGATTGAAAGCATTAGAGAGGTTTCATCTTTCAAGGTGCTAAGTTGTATGAGACGAGCAGAGTTTCTCGTGCTAAACTGAGGAGAATCTGCAGAAAGCATGAGCCTTTACCAGTTAACTGTGGTCTTCTTTGGCCTTGTAAAGTGTGTGGTCGGTCTCTGTTGTCTAAGAGAGGACTGATGAATCATCAGAACTCATCAGTCTACTAGACCCAGAATCATTTCTTTTGTGCCCCTTACTGATACTATTTCTGAATCTGCCATTTACTCATGTCCATCGTGCCCAAAAATCTGCAAATGGTCCGGTGGACTCAAGCGACACCTCTGGATTCATGGAGATGCATATCCCACTGTTGCCACCCCGAGGGATCGCTTGGAATGCCATGTCTACCACAAACCGTGCAAGTGATTTGCAGGTCTCAAGAGCCACTTAAGACTAGATTGGCGGAAAGTGCAGGTAGAAGAAGGAATGGCACTCGTCTGACAAGACGGAGCAATTATCATGTATGTATTTATGCATGTATATATATGTATGTATATATATATCTATGTATGTCTATATGTATGTATGTATGTATGTATGTATGTATGTGTGTGTATGTATGTATGCTTTTAACTCCACCATCAATCTGAAGAAGATTTACGTTATGTTTTTGCCTCCAATAAAGTGCCATGCGCTGAACCACATATATTAGTTGATGTTAAGAGGTTAAAGATTTTTAAAGGTTTTTGTATATCTTGCTTGTAAAGTGAGCATGGGTTGCACTCGGGATGCTGAAATAAATCACAGAATAGTCAAAGCCAGTTCTGGTTTTGGTAAGTTGGAGAACCGGGTATGGTCAGATCAGGGAATTACATCAAAGACAAGGATCAGTGTTTATAATGCATGTGTGCTTACTTCTTTGTTTTATAGCTTATAAACGTGGACTACATATAGCCGACATCTCAAGCTTTTGGAAAGGTTTCATCAAAATTGTATCAGAAGAACCCTTAACATCAGTTAGAATTTTTTCCCGCCTGATATTGTAGTCCTTGAACGAACAACAGCACCAGCGTTGAGATCATCCAGAATAAGATGCGCTGGAATGAACACTTTGTCAGGATGGAAGATGAACTATCCAAAGGGAAAAGACCACAACACAAGGCAAGAAAAAGATTTAAGGATGTCTTGAAGAGCAATTTAAAACTAATGGAGATCGATATGAATAACTAGTAAGTGATAACTGATTGAAGTCTAAATAAAGAAATGCTTCGATAAAACAAAATGTGATAAACATTGACTGTTATTTCGTGATCAATTAATACATTTTTTTACTGTGGTTTCTTTAGAAAACCTAAATTTTAACGTTCAAAAAATAAACAAGTTTATACACAACAGTTGAAGATAATCCATAAATACCGGCATTAATACATAAACAATTACAGTTAAACTTAAAACTAAGTTATACAATCTAATAAATAACAAAACAGTTCTTTTTGCTAAAAAATGGAAAGCAAGTTCACTCGTAAAGTACTTTGTGTATTTGCTTTTTGAAATATTTAATAACACTGAAAGGGTAGCTATAATTTTCAAAATTCTGTGACAAAGAAAGATACAGGTGAATATGTCACGTTCAATGGGGGGGGGATACACTGTGCAACACATCATTAACGTATTAACTAGTAAATTGCGCATATGGCATCAAAAGAAACAAAAGAATAAGATCAAGAATAAATAGAACATAAAGAAGGATCAGTAGAAACAAAGGAGGAAAAAAAGGTAGAAGAAAAAAGAGGAAATAGAAGAGGAGGAAGAAATGAAGAAGAAAAAGAAGAAATACTTGATTAATAACATAACTATTTTGATTGGCATTGGCATTCCATACTTTCCTAGTTTTTAAAGATCCTAAAGTTCTTATCTACAGCAGCGCAACTATATCATAAATACTCGTACAAAGTCATATTTTGCAAGTAGATTAAAAAATTATGCTCTACAGTTTAACAATATAAAAAAAGCCCACAAAAGTAATCTCCATAAGAATTATAAAACCATTATCCTCCTAAACCATTCCTGTGGCATAGCTGTCTGTGAATAAGATAAAGTCTTCTTATATTGATGCGTTTAAAGTACTCAAAAATGCGTATAATACTATTTAGAAATCAAGAAAAACGACAAAGAAAAAAAAAAGGTTATCAATTCGATTCGATAGATTAAATAAAGTGATAGATAGGCCTGTACAAAAAAACCCCAACAAACAAACAAAATTTGGGATAATGCACATCAAGAGTGAATTGTGGACTTTAAAGGCATCTCATCAATAAAATGATAGTCTTTTTATATTGATCCTTGTTTTTCCAATCCTTCTCCTTATGTTATATATCTTCCTTTGTAAATAAAAGGAGTTAAAAAACCGTTGATAAAATCGATTCACTGAACAACAAGGATAAAGTATTTGTAGCCATTTCATCAAAGTATTTGGTAAAACTTTGATCTCAGTAAAATATTTTCAGTATAAATATATTGCGTTGTGGTGTCAATTCAAACAAACCTCTGTCCACCAAGAAGCAAAAATCTTTATTTCATTTGTATGTTATACGTGGCCAAAAAAATTCAGCATATTTTCTATTAATTCTATATTTTTTATTTCTACTGCACAACATCTTCATATGTTGGTGGCATTGGCTCTGGTTGTGAATTGATGACAAATTCATAACTGGGTGGCTCATCACTTAATGCTGACACATTCGTAGGATCTGAAAAAACTCGTGATGTTTCATGTTGGTGATCCACTGGGGCCAATATAGAGCTGTTAATGCTAGGTGCAGATGGTTCTGGAACTTCCCCAGAGGTGGCTCCTCGTGATTCTGGGGTTCCTGGATGTTGGCTGCGACGTTGTATTGCACGCTTTTTTCGAAACCAATAACACATCCATATAAAAGCAATTACAACTAAAGCAACAACAACAATGGGAATTAGGAAAGTTCGACTGAGAGCCATTGAAGGAATTTTTGTAACTTTGTAAGCGGAAGAATATATTCACCTGCAAAGAAAAAGAGGTAGTGAAAAAATAAAATAATACAATAAAACAATGCGGGTTATTGAACAAAAATAGATTAGCATCTGTTCATGAGCTCAGGGGTCTCTGCTTGAGTGAGCTCACAAGCTCACCAAACACATATATTCCTATGCTATGTGTATCACGTCTAAAATTACTAAAATAGTACCCTTACAAATTTTATTACAATTAGCAACTATTTTTTCTTTACTAGTTGGAAGACAAGAGAAGAAGAGGGTGAAAACTAAGGCAGAAAAGAACTATTGGAATCAACAGAAAATATTTCCAACCTCACGAGAACTCGAATATCACAAATAACAAATGCAGCTCTATTGAACATGGTTTATTTCCTATATTTTCTCTCAAAAGACTATTGTCCTACAACTTACAATCTATAATCTGATTACAGTTTTGGCTTCTCAGTAAAACTGAGATTTAGCATCATTAACTTATACATCACACTATCGGTCAAATTGACCTTGCGGCACAATATGCACAAACCCAAAAGAAACTAAAGAGAAAGATAAAAAGTTGTATGGCCACATATTTATTGGTCTTACTAAAATGAGTTTCCTGGAAATGGTGATGGAAGTGAAATCCAAGGGATGTAGTCACAGAAAAATGGTTGCCAAAGAGCTATGTGGAAACTCAGGCATGTGCACAAAAGTTTGAGAATTGGTACAGACTGGACCTCCCATCCCATGAAATGAAACATGTGGCAAGGGCTATGTAAACTGAGCTGACTTGGAAGCCAAAAATCACTAACTGGATTAATCTTAAATGGACGAAGGGGCCAAGTATCCAGATTACAGCTAAGATGGTTGAAAATGCAATCAGCAAGATGATGTTAGGAAGATTCCCAGGCCTATCTATATATTGAGGCAGGGGAGATTAAGCCTACTGACAGGAGTGGTGTAGTGCATATTAGAGACCTGTTTGAGACGATTTATCCAGATAGGCATATTCCAACAGATTGGGGAAAATGCTACATAGTCAGTCTATATAAAGGGTAATGCACTTGACAGTTGTAACTAGCAATGTCTAAAGCTGATTCACTAAGTGATGACAATTTTTAAGAGAGTTTTGGTACAGCTGATCAGAAAACATGTTCAGAAAAAAGAAATGCAGCTTGGTTCCATGCCAGGAAGAAAAAGAATCATTGCTATCTTCATCTTATGACCATTGAAAATGTATTTGATTGAGTACCAAGGTTAGTCATGTGGTGGGTGACATAAAAGTTGAACATTCAAGAATTATTGAGACTGCCTACTTCATTTATTCTAATGCAAGAAGCTGTACATGTTTTTGTGATGGCTACAATGATGAGTTAAATCTTAATGTTGGTGTACACCAGAGATTAGTACTGCACCCAATGCTTTTTTTAATCATCAAGCTGTAAACATTCACTCCATTTTGTTTATCCTGCCCATAGGAGCTCCTGTATGTTGATGACCTAATAATTGATAATTCCACCCTTAAGTCACTGACTGAAGGGGTGACCAAGTGGAAGAATGACATGATGGATAAAGGTTTCAATATTGTCAAGGGAAAGACCAAAGTAATGATTTTTGATCCAAATATGGAATCACTGAGAAGTTCAGGAAAATATATCTGTGCTGTATGCCTAAAAGGCACAGGTAGGAACTCCATCTTCTGCATCACCTGCTAATGCTGGGTCCACAAGAAATGAAGTGGAATCAATGGTCCTCTTAAGCCTGATCCAAGCTACAAGTTTTTGTATTGCAAAGGATTTGCTTGACCTACTGATGACAAATCTATGACAGAGATAGCAGTTGATGATGAAAGGCTTGAAGGTGTAGCTGACCTCTGTTACCTTGCCAAGACTTTGTTTTCTGGAGGTGGGTGAAAACGTGCAGCAACAATATGTTGCAAATCTGCCTGGAAAAAAATCAGGAAGCTTTTTGCAATTTTGACAAATAAACATGTACCAATTATAATCAAGGGTTGTCTATACAAGACCTACATAAGAACTCTACTGCAAAATGGCTCTGAAACATTGTCACTTACAGCTACTTTCTATATATTGAAAACTGATACGCAATGATAAACCCATGGTCAGATTGATCTGCCTTGTCAATCCTTAAGTGAATGTTCCCCTTGTGAGTCATTCCTTTCTCAGCTTAACATCAGAAATAGTATGGACATTCTTTAAGTGTAGAGGCTGAGGAGGCTTGGGGATGATAAGTGCAGTTTAGAGTGGACATCCCAGGTTGGTTAACTGATGGTATAAACTCAAGGCAGACCAAAACTGATATGGGATAAATTAGTGCAATGCAATTGAGTGTTCAGGATTTGGTAATATCAACCCACAAGTCTACCCAGTAAGGAAAGGGCATCTTTGACCTCAATTGGACAGCCAGACATCACCCTTGACAATGGTCTAATACAAGGCCTGGATAAATAAAAATGGATGACAGATGGTGGTACCTGGAAAGAAGTTATGTCCAAAATGCCATACAACATTCAATCAAACATCAAGTTCTCTTTTTGAAAAACTCCAGCAAGTGTAGATATATTTCTTCTCGAGAAAGAACAGGAGAAAAAAAGACTAGAAACTGCAAATACAAGTTTTAAAGAAATCTACGTCAGTCCAATCAAAATCCATGGTGTGACTGCTCATGCAAAAGTTTCAAATGACAAGAGAGAAATGAGCAAATTAAAAGCAAAGCTTCTGAATAAAGAGAATGTCATCAAGAAACAGGTAGCAGAAGCTATAGATGTTTCCTCACAAGAATTGGTATCAGAAGACCTTTCCAATTATTATAATGGTGAGGTTGAAAGGGGGGCTGGTGATTTTGACAAAATGATTTTTTCATAAAGGAGAAAGTGAAAATTAAAAATGGGGAGAAAAAAATAGAAATACTGACATCAAGACCACCATCCTGATCCACTGTAAAAAAAATGAATTTTTTCATGCTTCACAGAATTTAGTATGAGCAACCAAGATTTATTTGCAAAGAGAAAGGGATACTAGAGTTATCTGAAGGGCAGGAAAGCCATACTTTGGCAAGGAGCACTAAAAAACTAGTAGTGGGATTCTACACTTCTGAAGAATACTGCAGAATTGTGCCTGGTAAGTATTTCATAATTATCAGATGGAATGTCCACAGGCTTCTTCTTCTTCTTCTTCTTTCTCTTTCGGCTGCTCCCATCAGGGGTCGCCACAGCAGATCATGCATCTTGATTTGGTACAGTCCTCAGCATCCTCTCTTCTCACTCCCAACACCCTCATGTCCTCTTTAATTGCATCCATGTAACGTCTCCTTGGTCTTTCTCTTTTTCTCCTCCCAGGCAGATGCATCTCTAACATTCTTCTTCCAATATAGTTCTCTTCCCTTCTTATCATATGTCCAAACCATCTAAGTCTTGCCTCTCTTTGTTTCAATCTTAATCTTCTAACATGTGCTGTTCCCCAGATGTACTCAATTCGGATTTTGTCCAGACATGTGACCCCAAGTGACCACCTCAGCATTCTCAATTCAGCCACTTTCAACTCAGCATCCTGTTTCTTTGTTGTTGCTACCATCTCAAGCCCATACAACAAAGCTGGTCTCACTACTGTCCTGTATACTCTTCCTTTCACTTTTGGTGATAGCCTTCTGTCACACAGTACTCCCATTACCTTCCTCCACCCATTCCATCCTGCCTGTATTCGCTTTTTCACTTCCCTGTCGCATCCCCCATATTATATCTGCACTGTGGGTCCCAGGTAATTGACATCATTAGCCTTAGGAATGTCCACAGGCTAAAACGACTAATTCTTTGTGATCTATGAGAGCTTTTTGCTGCCTTTTAAACAAAATAGCTGGATACTGGACACTGGATACTGAAAAGTCTAAGCCTGTACAAAGTTTCTCCACTTATCACTAACTTTATTTGCAGTTGTATGTCTAAGTGGCAAACATGGCTTCTTCTAAGCCACAAAAACGGCATGAGTGAATCTGATCTTATCAAAATCAAACGAGGTATCTTCCAGGCAGACTCTCTTTCCTCACTTCTTTTCTGTATTTCTCTCATACCTCTTTCAAATGAACTTAATAACTCAGGCTCAGCTATATAAACTATATGCGAAAAATGACCAACAGCTTGAAGGATTACTTACAACTGTTATCGAATTCAGTAAATATATCTGCATGGAGTTCGGCTTGACAAGTGTGCAAAGGAAACATTTATGAAAGGAAAACTGTGAGAAAGCACTTCAATTAACCTTGCTATTGAAACCACTATAAAGGAACTAGACCCTGAGTCAAGCTATAAATATTTGGGAGTAAATGAAGGAGGCAGAATAGAGCACATGTCAATGAAAAAAAAATCAAAAAAGAATATTATTGAAGGATAAGGCTGGTCCTTAAAACAGAGTTGAACTCAAAGAAACGAATAGAAGCCATCAATACCCTTGCCATACCAGTTGTACAGTATAGTTTTAATGTTATTAATTGCAATATATCTGATGTACAACAAATGGATTGAAAAACACGGAAACTATTAACATCAAACAGGTCACTTTACCCGAAAGCTGATGTTGATCGTCTTTACTTACCTAGAAGGGAAGGTTGTGGCCTTGTTCAATTGGAACTTTCTTATAAAACAACAACAATAGTGATGAAACATTATTTAAAAGTCTCAAATGATTGGATGATGCAACTGGTTTTGCAACACGAAAATAGTAAAAAGCTTTACTCAGTATTCAGAGAAGCTGCAAAATTTGAAAATGAATTATAAGTTGAACAAATTGTTAAAGGTAGCAAAAAGTGAAAGAACATGCAAAAAAGAATGGTCAAAACCAGCTAACAGAAAGATACAGTCAGAAGGCTCTACATGGTCAATATGTAATCCAAAGCTAAAACGCTGATGTTGATCAACATGCAACCCATCAGTGGCTGAGGAGTGCAGGATTAAAAGCAGAAACTGAAGGCTTTATCATAGCTCAAAATCTCTTCAAGCGAAACTATCAAGCGAACATCTTAAAAAATGGAGCAGACCCGAAATGCCACTTCTGTAACAAATTTCTTGATACAGTACACCACCTAGTGTCTGGATGCCCTGTCTTAACTCCCAGTATGTCAAAAGACATGATAGAATCGGGCAATATCTACACTGGGGTATTTGCAAACACTAATATATTGACTCCAACCAGAACTGGTATGAACACCAACCCCCACAAGTAACTGAAGACCAAAACGTTACCATCCTGTGGGACTTCCCAGTAAATACAGACAGAACCATTCAAGCCAATTGTTCAGACATTATTGTGAAAGATCACCCGAGATATGACCTGCCTTTTGATAGATATGAGTGTTCCACCAGGCAAAAATATAGCTGTCAAGGAATTTGATAAGCTAAGTAAATATAAGGACCTCGAAATAGAGATTGAGAAAATGTGGAACCTCAAAGCAACAACCATCTCTGTCATCGTAGGCACCCTGGGCATGATAAAGAAAGGTACTCAAAAGTTTGTTGAAAAATTACTTGGCGAACATAGCCTCCACAAGATCCAGAAAATAGTTTTAACCAGTACTGCTCACATTCTGCAAAAGTGTCTCTCCACTTAAAGAATATGTGTCCTTGAAAAATAAAAAGGAAAAAACAAAACAAACAAACAAACAAACAAACAAAAAACAAAAAAAACAACCAAAAAACATTGGTAACACTGGCTAAATAACATTAGAGATAACAATGTTTGGTTTATCAATGTGAGACGTGCCCCACAACATCAAGACTAGAAAACTACCAGAAGCAGCAGCTTAAAGATGGTGAATGATATGATGAAAACAATGATGATGGTGATAATGAAGATGAAGAGTGTGATGGGGATAAATGCAAATTGCTTTTAGGCAGTGGGCCTTGACAGAGTTGATTATGGTAAACCTTGGGTTATCTGAATTCATATTGACATTAATGGAGAATGAGGGTAACTTAACAACTGATTCTTTTATAGCAAAGGCTCAAGGGAGGTACCTCAAAGGCTGCAAAGAAGGCCTGAGAGAAGGAAATTCTATTATTTGTGATTTTGTCAAAAAAAAATATTAAATGATACAAGATAAAGTTCACTATCATTGGAGTCAACAGTCATTCACCTTTCATCCTGTTAAAGATTACTTCAAATTGATGGCAAAAATTTGTAAGAAGTCCCTGTGCTTTGTATCTGAGGACATGACTAATGATATATCATCATCATCATCATCATCATCATCATCATCATCATATTCGGTTTAATGTGTTTTACATGCTAGCATGTGTTGGATGCTTTCTTAAAATTGACTTCCAAGTTATCCTATCCTCTATCCTTATCCTTACCCCGAAGACCATGCATGACCATGCTTGGTCTCATTCAAGCATGAAATACAAGTTTGAGGACTGGCAGAGTATAGTCTTTTTCTCATGGGCAGGTGAAGCACTCTTCAGCCTTGGATGGCAATCACCTAGAGATGGTGTCTCAATAAAAACACTGGTCCCCATTACCTTAATGGGTTGGTGTCAGGAAGGGCATCCAACCTATAAAAACACTGCCTCATCATACCATGAAATGACATCCAAAAATACAAGTTTTGATTTTGAAGTAATCAAATTAACAATAGATTTTATATGGTCAGTTATTTTAAGGGATATAAAATACAAACACTCTTTCAATGATGGTTGCTCTGATCAGTAAAAGAATTTCAAAAACCTTTAAAACCTACACCTGTGTAAGAATGACTTTGACATTTCATGCCTGTGGTCATTTTTTGTAACAAGTCCTGGGAACTCCCCATGTAATGGTATTTGGGGAACAGTAAAGTGGCTAACTGCATAAGCAAGTCTACACGTACATAAAAAGAGTCGAATTTTGACTGCTGAGGAAGTTTTTCAATTTAACTAGATGGAGATTCGAGAGTGGAAAATGGTTTTCATTAAGAATGAAGAAAGAGATGGCATACACCAATTTCTGGAAAGGGGAGCTTAAAAGCTGGGAAACTGCCAGGTTCTTACATTTTTTATCATTTTGTTTCCCTGTCAAGTAGTGTTACTGGTGCAAAACATATCTTAAGATATGTATATTTTTTTCTATATGAGCTGCTTTTGAAGTAGCAAGTTGATAGCACTTCAGGTCTGTTGATTACCATTTCAAAATTTGTTGTTTATGGTTATGATGAACAATTATGGATTTGGATTCTGAAAGAAATTGACAGTGGAAATAATGACTTAAAAATTTATGTAAAATTTATGCATCCTTGTTTACCTGAAATGTCAAAACAAAAGATTTTGTTAAGCTGACAAATTTTTCTGTTTAGCTGTTGATTGTGAAAACATGAAACTGACAGTTCTAAACTAAGTTTTGTTGATTTTTTTGTTGTTTGTGTTACGACCTGAGATTCCGCAGGGTAACATAAGGGATCAGATAACAACAACAACAAGTTGATGCATAGTTTTAACACTCATAGTAAATTAAGGTAATAACACAAACTACAAAAAAAAATTAGCAATACAAAGTTGGAGTGGCCTACCCTGAACGACCCCGAAAAGTTCAATATGATAGTCACTAAGAAAAGTCCTTGCACGTGTTCGAAGTGTCCAAAAGGTTTCCGAGAATACACAAAATGAAATCAGAGTTTCTGGTGGTTACAGTTAAGAGTCGAAGGATCAAATATTCTAAATGACTCAACTTTCCATGAAGTTATAATAATTCGGAGTATTATTCCAGATAGTTCAGCATAAAATGAAAAAGTATCTTTTATTCTTTGAGGAACAACGAGCTGATGTTTCGACCTGGTGATATGTAAGTAGGAACAAGTACAATCCCTGTTTAAAGATTATCTTTTCTAAAAGTATATAAAATCAAATCAAGGTGCTTGCAACCAGAGGACTGATGACATTTCCTTCTGTCAAGCACAATCTGACTCCCACATGTAGAGAGAGCTGGGCCCTTATCTATTCTCACATGCAGAATGTGCCAGAAAGAATCAACTGTTTCCTTTGTTTATAAACAATGATTGTCATTGTGTGAGAAATACCTCTTCAAAAAGGCAGCCAATCAGGGTAGAGCAAAAGTTTCCACAAATCTCCAAGGTATAACATGTAAAATAACACTATACAAACAATCTCTATAACATTTGCTATATGTAGGGTATATATGGTCATGCTCACCTAGGGTGTAACTGCATTAAATACTCTCACTAGGGGACTGAGTTGTATGTTAGATGCAGTGTGCTGAGCCAGCTGGCATGTGGACACATTCCAACACATCAAAGTTTGCAAAGGTACTGGGTGAAAAATCCCTTGCTGCCTTGAGAGCTGGCGCTAATATCAATGGCTAGGTGCACTGCCTATAAGTGTGCTGCTGTCAGACTTTGTAAGCCAGGTAAGCATAAATGGTGTGAAAATGAAATGAAACTGGACATGTTAAGATCCAATAGTAGGGCATTCCCACAAAGCAAGCCACAGTATGCCCCCAATGCAGTGTTAAATCCACAAGCAAGTTGTCATGGCCTCAATGTTTTCATCTGGAATATGTCTGGACAAATATCAGAAGTTTGGACATTACTATGGAAAAGGCTGTAGTTATAGACCAATGGTGAATATGTCATAAAATTCTGCACTCTATGATGGTGGTAGCATACAGACAAGAAAATAGAGATGATAATGATGTTTTATATGTTAACTGAGTAGTTGCCAACTATCTCTAAGGAGTTGTCATTAATTTGCATATCAATTTCATAATCAATTAGCTTGTTTTTTTCATGACTGGCCTTTGGTTGGTTCATTTTGAGTCATTTCTTTAGTAGTTGTAGTGTTTAATTGGGTAAGCACAGTTAATCACCTTTTCTGATTATTCTTTTGTTAAGTCAATATTATCTGCAAATTTAAGATGGTTGTAGAATTTTTAACCTATCATTATTCCTTTATAATTTAAGTAGAGAACATAACAAGGTACACAATTAGTCTGAATTAAAAAAATTTCCCTGGATTTCAAAGAAAGAAAAAAAACAATGAATCCAGTGCTGCTGCTGTTATGATTAGATTTTTTTATTTTGATACTTAATATGTACTTGTTGAAGTTAGAAAATTTCAAAAGGTCAACTTATCCTGGGATCATTCTTCCTCAAAATGTGTCATACAAATCTCATTTGGCTTCTTCTTGCTTCCATGAGTAAGTTTCTAGCTATTCTGCCCCTTTTCAAAACATCTCCGTTGGTTTCCCTGCTTGTCTATGGAATCCTCACTAATTGCTAGGAGAAACACACTTCACAACTGGATGCATTCTACATAACAAGCATTACAAAAAAAACAACAGTTTCAAGGCCTCAATTGAAACAACAATAAATGGTTGAAGAAGCTGCTGAGGATGATGATGATGATGATGATGAAACCAGAATTGGATGTTCATAAAGTCCAGTGAAACACAATGCTGAGCTAAGCATGATATATGGTAAGGGTGACAGAGCATCTATAGTAAAACAAAGTGTTTAAGAAAATAATCTTGGTGTGTGCTGGGGGGAATTAATCAGGTAAAAAGTTGGGTTTTTTAACATTATAGTATACATCAATGATACCTAAGAAAAATTTTTGTATGGCAGTGGGAAAATATACTGCTGTATAACTATAAAAAATGAAAACCAAAACCAAAACTAGCATCAAAATTTCAAATGTTCCCTCCCAAATCTTGTGACCCATGATGGAGTATTTAAAATTCCCTGGGAGTGGGATGGATGACAAAATAGGAAAAAACCTGAAATGAATTTCCTTCAATGTAGGAAATCAGTACCATTTAGTACTATGTAGACTTGTACAGTAAACAAAACTGGCAATTTAAAAGACTATGTTATGGAACCAACAACACATATTCTACCTTCAAGCTGGCAAGTGAAAATACCATGAACATCTGTATTGCATGCAAGGTTGTCAAAAAAAATATTTAGAAAAAGAAGGGACCTCAAAAAACTTAAATTGCATTATGTAACAGATACGTATTAATAATGAGAAGAATAAATGGTGTCAAAACATATGTGAAGTTTGTATAACTCTAACTTCAACTAATGTACTTGACAGGATCCATAAGTTAGGACAAAATGTCATGGGGGAACTCTTGCTATAGTTTGAAGGCTTGTACTACAAGCAAACTAATGCAACAAAAACAACCAGATACTTTAAGGTGTTGTGTTGGTGAAGGATGTTGAAGGTTTCTTGGGGAGTAAGATTAGCAAACTAAAAAAATGCAATGGAAAATGGATGTACAAGAATTATGGGTGTGCAAATGTGAGGAGAAGGAAAAAGAAATAGCCATCCATATAATCCTGGCAAAATTGAATTCGAAAAGAGGGAAAAAAAGAGAAAAAAATTATTGTAAAAAGGAATGCAGCTAGGGTTAAAGAAATAAGAGTCAGGAAGCATATTAAAAGGAATGGGCAGTTAGTCTCTGTGGATGATGGTTGAGTTAAACTTGTGAATTGTGAAGTATGGCTGTCGAAAAGACTCCAAATAATTATCTGGTTGTAAAGCAAAAAAAAGAGAAGAATTTCGGGCACTGATCTAGATACAAACAACAAAACTTACTTCAATATACGTATATTTGCTATACATCAATTAATAGCCCAAAAGACCAGGGTTAATGTGATACAAAAATCGGTCCTAACTTCGGATACTGTTATGTAGCACCCAAAGAAATCCATTAACTCCGAAATTCTGTGATGAACTGAGGGAAACATCAAAACACAAATAAGTAAAATTGTTGGCTAACACAGTTAGGTGTGAGAACTTGTTAAAACTTATTTCTGTGAAGATTACCAGGTAAAGTCAGCAGTCGGAGAAAGTCTTTAGGCTTGATGGACACCTTAAGTAAATACAAATAAGCAACATTTAAAAATACAAAATTTTACCAAGATTTATGTCATCTATCGATATGTGGGCCACACCTGTAAAAAGTATGGTTAAGCTTAACAAACAGACAGAAATATGTGATTTTGAACTTGGCAAAGCTTGAGTAGAGGAAAGTTTGAGAACCCAACCTTACGGGAAAGAGTCTCAACAATGAGCTGTAGAGGCAGATCAAGAGAAATTGTTTAGCTGAGGAAAAACTATAAGCCTCCCATATTAGGGTCATCACAGAAAATCGCATATATTTCCAAAGCATGACGCCACAATATATGCAATATCACTTCAAATGTACAGATATTAAACGCTAATAGCAATGAACTGTCATCCAATTAATCGTAAGTTTCAACACAATAATTATTATTTGTTGGCATTGGCAAAGTCTGAGTTATCAGACTCAAAGATTCAGTATGATCCAAAAAAGGCATTTTGAAGGAGGGAAGTCCCATTGAAATTATGCTCAAAAGCCCTTTAACGTATTTATACAGAAACAGAAGGAAAGGAAAACAAACAGGATATGGTCTAATTCTAACCTGATTCCTACTTGCTCAATCATTTTGTTCCAAAATCACAACAATTAGCAATTTTCTTCTCATAAACAACATTACCATTTCCTCTTTCCTTTTTCAAACATGGAGGTAATGGCCGCAGCATCACTTCTGTGATGTCATCAATCCAAAGTGAGGCTACAAAGAATTAGGGCTCTCCAAACAAAAAATCTATGTTTGCAGTATGGTTTCGCCTGAAGCTTTGGAGGTATTAAAGAAACTCAGCAACCACATGTATGAATAATCACTAAATATAACCCTTATATAGAGGAAGAAATCTTATATTGATCTTTATAAGTCCCATTTTTCATTGTCGTTGTCATTTCTTCTTCTCCTTGGGACTATCTGATTCCATATCTGTCAATATGAAGAAGTTGCAGGCCTCTCTTTCAACATGAAGGGTTTTTCTGCTTCCAGACAAAACAAGCCAGCAAACAAAACACATGTTCTGAAATGGGAACCACACATGTTAAACACTCACAAAACTTATGTGATATACGAGCCTATACTGGAACTAAATGCTGAAAATTTTGAGGAGAAAAGTTGTCCATGGCGGGCTCCGAACACGTGCCCTTCTGAATACCGGTGAGATGCTCTTCCGCTGAGCTACTGGGACCTTGCTTCTCAGGAAACAGAACCAGAATGTCATGAGGTGTAAGAGCTTTATCATGTCATGAGTCGTAAGCTTTTTCCGAGCTACGTTTCATGACATGATAAAGCTCTTACATCTATGGCTTCCTCTGAGTCCATAAAGTTCAAAATTTCAAGATTATTATAGAATGTCATGACTTGGTGAATGATCTCACTACAAACTATTATAAGATGTTTGTGATAAACATTCATGGGAACCAGCCGGAGGCGCAAAGCAAAAAGTTGCCCTTTGAGGGGTGATTGGAATCTGGAACCCCAGTAATGAGATATTCCCAACCAATTGCGCTTTGGCCGTTAGAAAAAATGCAGTCTTTTTGGGCAGGGTTGAACTTAAGTCACGTGTTGGAGAGGCGAGCTCACTACCAACGAGGCCATCTGACACCGACAACTCTTTTATTATTGGTCCTACATGCTTTTCGTGCATTTTTTGGAAGCAATTTTCTGAATGAATGCGGATCAGGGACATAGGTCAATATTGCCAGAGTCTCACTCGTGTAGCTTTTGCTGGTGGGCTTGTTGCTTGCAGGATACATTTGTAAAATCTTGCTGAAATGGTAGCTGAGTTCGCACAGCATATCGCTTGAGGGAATCCTGTAAATACAATTGTGAATGCGTAATAATATGAGAACATTTGTGAACAATCTAAAACTGGTGGTCGCTGCCTGCTAGGACTTTGTAGTAGAACTTCTCCACCAGTGGCTCGAGCACCGACTCGGCCTCTCCCATTGAATTGAATTCCTTGAGATCTATGTAGGAACGACGTGTAGAAAGTTACCAGCTACATTACAAAGAACTAAGTCCCATGAAAATCTGAAGTTACAACAATGTGGCATACATTAAGGAGTGTACAGCAGTGGTGGTCGAGGTAGCACACAGAGTCAAGTGCGAGTGCCAGACGTCTTCACTTGTGGATTTAGTGATTGCCATCTTTGCAGCTGCTGCATATTTCTTCAATATGTCACAAGTTTATCACATTGCAAACAAGCTAGGCGCTAATCTGGATGATGCGCCTAAGCAAAGAGTTAGAGTGGAGCAGAAGATGTGGATAACCTCCTTCATGACCAGTGTCCATGTCTTTGAGTGCATGCAGTAGTGCATGAGGACAGCATATTATTCACATCTCCCAATCCATGTGGCAGAAAAGGGTGTCTGCAGATGATCAGGGATTACTTTGGTTTAGCTTGCAACTGAAGGCCGTAGATGGCGGAAGTGGGGTATATATGCTGTACAATGCACAGCACCGCATGTGGCACTGCACCGCATGTTGCACTGCACCCTGAGTAGTATATACTGCCGATATACAGTTAGCAGTTATTACCAGTTGTTTTCGCTCAAACTGCAAATTCACCATTGTCAAGTTCACAAAGAGAGTGGCGCTCAAATTGTGCTGGCCAATAACAGCGACCTCTGTGGTCTAGATCTTATTCAGCAAGAGCACGGTCACAGTGATACTACCATATGGTCTTTCATGACTACAATCTTTGTAAAGACACTCGTCAATGCTTCTTAGGAGGGTTCTGGTGGAAAATTGCCCTGCCAAGGGAAAGGTGTTCAATTTTCTCTCTAGTTAAGGTATTTATNTGGCACTGCACCGCATGTGGCACTGCACCGCATGTTGCACTGCACCCTGAGTAGTATATACTGCCGATATACAGTTAGCAGTTATTACCAGTTGTTTTCGCTCAAACTGCAAATTCACCATTGTCAAGTTCACAAAGAGAGTGGCGCTCAAATTGTGCTGGCCAATAACAGCGACCTCTGTGGTCTAGATCTTATTCAGCAAGAGCACGGTCACAGTGATACTACCATATGGTCTTTCATGACTACAATCTTTGTAAAGACACTCGTCAATGCTTCTTAGGAGGGTTCTGGTGGAAAATTGCCCTGCCAAGGGAAAGGTGTTCAATTTTCTCTCTAGTTAAGGTATTTATGACTGACCAAACCCCATAGGTAGCCCTTCTCTACCATTTCCATATCAAATATCAAATGTGATTCATGCTGTCATGTCTTCTTGCCGCTAAAACCATTGAAGGCTGTACCAATGTCACTTTGCTTTAACAGCATTTCCAGCAATATGCGCCAAATATTGTCCCTGTAAGTCATTTCCTAAATATTTCATGCACTAACTCTATGCTGTTTACGCAGGCATTTGACACTGTCAACATGATAATCAATTATTATATTATAATCAATTATTACTATTATTATTACGAATGTTTATTTTCAGGATAGCCAATTCAAAAAGTGATATATACAAATATATACAGTATATACAAGTTCTGTTCTTCCATTGGGTCCTGTTTTCATAATCTAGGAATATATCAAAGGAGGCTAATAATGTCTTCATACAATCATATACCCTTGCGTGATAAAAGAACGGGAAAAGATAATAAAAGTTATTAGTATTTATAAGCTAAAAACAATATAAAAGCTTGATAAAATTAAAGTAAGATCACTTTATAAAGAAACCTAAAAATGCGTGAACATTAGCGAAGCTTTTCACATTTAGTGAAAGTTCATTAAAACATTTCTCACCGTACTAGTAAAATCTCTTTTTGGTTGGTTCTACTTTTATTTTTGGAATTCGGATAATTGTTCCATTATTTCTAGTTCTATTCTCCATGATATCAAAGTAACTTTTCATTGAGTGACACACATCTCCATTTAAACAATTGTACTCATAAACACATATCGTCTTGCTCCATAGATCCTCGATAGATGGTAGAGCAGTTACACATCGGCTTCGAAAAATTACTTTTTTAGCACGATTTTCTAATGACTGAATCCTTTTCTTATACGTATTGTTTTTGTTACAGGTAATTATTGAGCAGTACGTAAAGAGTGGCACCAGCATTGACAGGTAAATCGAAGTTGCTGCTTTAACGGTTATTTGTGGTCGCAGTCTCTGCAGCAGATACAACCGTCCTGTTGCCTTCTTGTATGTTGCCCTTAAGTGATCTGCCAGGCTCAATATCGGATTCAGTGTAACTCAAATATATTTATAAGATATACTATTGGAAGTCTGCTTATGACGGTAAACAATAGATAGTGATTTGTTTTTTGTCTTTTGGTGGGTACCGAAAATCATGCTCTCTCTCTTTCCAGTTTTCATATTTCTAACAAGTTCATGTCCTTCCAACCAGTCAGCTGCTCTTTTAAAATTATCAGTTAACAATTGTTGAATTGTTTCTATGTCCACTGCAGATGTAAATATGACAGTGTCATCGGCATACATGAGGATTTTACAGTCTACGATCACGTCAGCTACAGCAGCAAAACACAGAAGAAAAAGCAGGTGCCCCAGGATTGACCCTTGAGGAACACGTAACAGGTCTTGAATCAGAGAGCATATTCTTAAACTTGACTTTATGCTTTCAATTGAACAGATAGTTTATAAAAAACTCTTTTGCAATGCCACGTATTGCATAGTTCTCAAGGTTGTAGATTATTTGACCGTGAATTAAGGTATCGAACGCCTTGCTAAGGTCGATGAACACTGCACCTGTCAGCTTACCAGGATCTATTTTTCGTCTTATTGTATCTGTAAAGATCGTTGCTACTACTTCATTACTTCTCTTGCACAGAAAACCATACTGATGCTGAGATAGTAGATTGTGAGTTTCAAGGTGGTTCATTAGCTGTGTGTGGATACAACGTTCTAATATTTTGGCACAAACTGGCAACACCGAAATGGGACGGTAGTTATCTGGCAGGTGTTTTGAACCACCTTTGAATACGGGAGTAATCTTGAAGTCATTTGATACTTGTCCTTTAGAAATACAAAGTTTCATGATGCGAGGAAGTGGTTTAGCAGCGATCATTGCCGTGTCTTTTAAAAATACAGGAAGCATATTATCGTCACCGTATGTTTTGTTGCGATTTAGCCATTTTTAGGTGTTTAAAGATTTCATTTACAGGGCGAAACGTGAATGAGATTTAAGTTCTTCTATTGTTCTTATGCGGAAGTGCCCAGATAAATTCTTCATAAATAATGATTTCATTTTAAGTTCATTCACAATGTTGTAGAAGAAGGAGAAAAACTTAGATGCGATTTTGTCGGGTTGAGAGATAACTTCCCCGTCGATGATAAATGATTTCGTGCATGATTGGGTTTTTTTTTGACGAATAAATGGTTTTATTGTTCGCCAGAATTTTTCTGTATTTGTTGCAGAATCGTTCCAGGGAAGAAGAAGAGAGGAAGACCAAAGAGAAGATATATGGACGGAATTGAAGAGGATATGAGGACATTAGGAGTGAGGAGAGAGGACGCTGACGACCGCGCCAAATGGAGGCGATTGATCCGCTGTGGCGACCCCTGACGGGAGCAGCCGAAAGATGAAGAAGAAGAAGAAGTTGCAGAATCGTTCAACGGTTTCTTGTTGTACTCCTTTTTTGCTTTTTTGATTAATATGTCTGTTTTATTTCGTTGAACTCTGTATTTCTCAAAGTTTGCTTCTGACTTAGACTTCTGGAATTTCCTTCTATGACAGTCACACAACTCGTTTTGTTGTTATTGGAGCGTGTTTGCCTATAACTTTTAGTAAGATACTTTTCAGTGCACTCCACGCACAGTTTACATTGTTTTTATTGTAAACAGAAACCAGTCAACGGAGGAGAGTTCTTTCTTTATACTTTCGGCATCGTAATTTGTGTAGCCACGGAAACTTATTGTCACTTTGGACATTTTAATGTTGTTCTTTTTGCGTTTGCATCCAATTATGTCATGGTCACTGATAACTGATCAAATGACACTGACTCTATAAAGGTTTTCAGGTTGATTTGTAAGGATGATATCAATAATTGTTTGTGATTCTTTTGTCGTTCTTGTTAGTTCTCTTATGACTTGCTTCATTCCCATGAGTGCAATTCTTTCTTTTAGTTGATGATGCGATTCCTCAATAAGATACGTGATATCTAAATCACCAATTATGATAAGTTCTTTGTTGTCATGATTCAGTGTTTTCATGGTTGTTGATTTGAACAATCTGGGGGTCAATATATTATGTCAATGATACAACTTTTCAAGTTCGTTTGCTTGATTTAGATCTAGATACCTTCAACGCTCTCATTTTCAAGGTCATTTGAACGTACCTATTTAATGTCCTGTTTGATGTAAACTCCAACTTCCGTTCCTTTATCTCCGCGATCACGCCTTCGCAAACATACGCCCTGATATTTATGAGAGATGGTGAAATATTTTCTTGTAAGTGAGTTTCTGTAACACCGAATATGTTGACATTACGTTAAAGTATAACATTTTGGATTTGATCCTTTTTCCCAAAAAGTCCACGAACGTTCTGATGTAGGATTGTAAAATCATTTTTGTTATTAAACAGACTTAAACCAGGCCAACTTTCGATATCACCACAAATAAGTAATATCAAACATAATAATGAGTTCCTTCTTGTATTTATACTTGGTACAAGTTTCAATCGAATAAATGGAGAGGAATACGTAAAACTTGTTCTCAAACCAGCATCTTTTTCCATTCGTGTAATACTAATCCCTTCACATGTACAAAATTGTGGACAGGATACCATATAATAAACGATAACCAAAAAAGTAATTCAAGTAACGAAGAAAACGTCTGACCTCCGCGCTGCCATCATGATCAACATTTGACTGCAAGATCGATCTCGCCACTTCACCATGCAAGCCAATACTATCTGCAACTCGCCATCATTCAGCGGAATTTGCATGAAGCTGAGCAAACCAAAATGCATGCTGCTGGTGCGATTAATGGTCCACACAAAACTTGGGATCACATCCACGTATCTCAGTGTCTATTTCTCTGATAACCTTTGCTTTCTACACTGCCTGAAAATCTGGGCCTCTAAACTCTAAACCATGATCGGTTATTAATTGGATTGGTCGGCGCCTCTCTCCTTCATTGATATTCTCCAACAGTTTTTCTATATCGACGGCGTGCTTTATTTTCCGTACAACCCACAAACGCATAGCGGCTTACCACATCAATGCATATTAGGGCTAAGTATAGCCCGCGTTTTGATGCTTGGTTTTAATGAAATTGGCTCAATCAGCCTGCCAATACATGCCTAATGTGAGTGCGATGTTTTTGCTTCTTGAACGCCTTTCGGTGCAGCTTGTCTTGCTGATGCATGAATTTGTCTACATTTTTTGGTTTTATTTATTTATTTCATTTGTTTCTAAGGCTCACACAACATGACGTCATTCAACGCAAAGTATAAATGGCGCAATACTGCTTGTTTTGAAAATTCTGAACTTGAGCTTTATTATGTCATACGTCGTAAGCTATTTCTGAGCTACATTTCAAGAGATACTTTACCCGTCATCAGGCCCAGATTACCAGGTATATTATCCTCAGCATTGTCACCTTCATCGTCATACAGCTTCGTCTACACTGTGAAGCAAATTGTTACTTTATTTACCACGGCTTAGAGTTTACATTTGTGTGGGTGCTTCCTGCATCTGTTGTAGCTGTTGTTTGCAAATAATAAGTTCAGCATAGTCACTAGCACCCAGTTCCTCCACCCAATAGGCCCATCAGCATTTTGGCTCTGGCGTTGTTTGCTCAGATCTATTAGCAATGTCATGATATTCAAGCCTAGAATCTTTCCTGTCAATGATTACTTCCGCCTTCTGATTTAACCATACACTAGGTACCTTTTTATAGCCTTAATCAATTGTGTCACTTTCTTCGAGTGTTTAGTGTTCACAGAAACCACGACATATTCAGTGTGAAAAGTTAGGTGTTGAGACAAGACAAGCGCTAGCTTTTCATCCTTTAGTCCCACGTTAGCCTGTTTAGATGTTGGTATGAGTAAACAGTCAGTAGCTTTGCTTCTCTCAGCTACTCTGTGTCAAAACGGCCTCTGCTTCTCTGCTCCTTTGCTCATTTGCTCATCTTTTTAGTGTTTCATGGGCAGAATGAACTTGTTTCAGCTGGCAGCGCAGATGTTCCGTCTCTTTGACTTTCACATTAGCTGTTATACTGGCGTAGTGCACAAAAGGATATTTCTCCCCTACAACTAATTCAAGACAATCTCGCTGATGCTTAGAATAAGGGAAGGCAGGAGATTTGTAATTTGGTCCTGGGAAGCTTGGATGAGGCCTTGTAGAACACTTGCAGTAAGAGGTGGGCTGCACACAGTTGTTTGCTCATCACTACTTGTTCACACTCCAAGCCAATCTGGAAAATCGCAGGCGTATTTATTTAGGCACATGTGCATATTGTACAGAGTCATCGGGAAACATGCATGTTCTCAATCACACCTCATCAGGCAGTATCGTCTTTAAATCAACAAGCAGGTAGCTGAATGGCTGCCAAAATTGTCAGCATAGGCATCAATAAAATGTTTTTCTGTTTGGTCTGATACAACTACCGAACCAGACTGCCTACCTTTAGCTGATTGCTTGGATTCTTCACGAGGACCAGGTGATGGGAATTTATGCAGGCCGTCCTTAAGTTGCTGCAAAACTGATTTTTGATCAATCCACACAATACCTATGTTTCAACGATGGCTGCCTTTTATGAGGAATGAATGCAAGGGATTTTCTATGCAGAGCAGGATCTAGGGGATTGCCAACGTTGCTTGGACCACGATCATATTTTTAAATCTTTCTGTAACAGATGAATGTGATTTTATTACTACCGTAAAATTATTGGCGGAATACTCAGCTAAAGTTATTTAGTCCAATCAAATCTGCTCCTGTGAGACTGAACTACCAACTATAAGACGTTGTTTAAGCTTTTAAAAAAAATAGCTTTTTTAAAAAATATCTCAGAGCTACAGAAGTCTATATTTTAGCTACGCAGACTACAGTCGAAGGAAAAACAACTTCTGATTTTCCTATACATTTATATCAGGAGCCATGGTTGTCCACGGTGACAAGTTTTAATTTGCCTTGTTAACAAATCAAGAATTGGCAACTAATCTTTCGAGGGAGCCACGATGAGCAATTTGACCATTTGAAATCAATGCTTTAACCAAGGGGCATTCGGGGTGTTCAGATGGAGTACAACCCGGTGACAACCATCGGCTGGTCTCAGGGCGATGGACCCACTTGTCCTCTGAAGGTACCCAACTCTCATACCTGGCTCTAAGCTGGTTGTACGCTACAGCGGGTATACTCAGGTAACGCGCTTCAGCTGGAAGGCTAAACGGCTTGAAGACAGCCAGTAACTTGTTGCTGGGGATGAGTTGGTGAAGCGGCAGAGTTGGTGGAGGATTGTCTAGTTAGACTAACTGCAATGAAGGCACAACCTGCATGCGCATCACGGTATGCTATGGGCACGAACGAGACCTTAATATGAGTGGCCATCCGCTAGTGGAAGGCAATGGCAAACCACTACTGTGTCTTGCCAAGAATAAGTATGACAATTCACAGATTAATGTCTAAAGAGGACAGCTTGAATGGAGTCGATGACAATACAACCATCAACTCCTCACTCGTCTGGGACGGTCATGTTTATCAGGTGGGACAGGACCGTTAATGTGCTACTGTCAGAAGCAAATCGACAATACGGATCGGAACAGGGAATGTACGGACTTTGCATTAAGCAGGAAAATTAGCAAATGTGAAGTTTGAAATGGAAAGACTGAATATCAATATGCTGGGCTTATGTGAGACCAGATGGTCAGATACTGGATGCTTTGCCATGGAAGGTTAGAACATCTTATATTCCGGATGAGATCGATATGAACAAGGAGTTGCCATGATTCTGGACAAGAAACTAAGCAAATGCGTTCTAGGATATTGGACCCTTTCAGAAAGAGTTATGTAGGTCAAAGTAAAAGGGTAACTCATTGATTTATCGTCCATTGAAGTGTATGCAACAAAGGCCTAAAGCAGCGATGAGGAGATTGGTATGCTCTACGAACAACGTAAAGAAGCTGTGAGACACCGCAAATATCAAAATGTTGTCATGGCGATGGAGCACTTGAATGGAAAGGTTAGAAGCCAAAGAGTAGGAAATATAGTAGGGAACTATGGTCTAGGATTGCAGAATGAAAGAGGAGAGAGATGGGTAGATCAATGTAAAACACATGATCAGGTGGTTATGAACACATGGTTCAAAAATCATAACAGACGCCTAAGAACATAAAACGACCTTGGAGACAAATAAAAAACCAAATTGACTATGTTACCATCAACACTTGTTTCAGAAATGCAGTTCAACAAGCAAAAGCCTACCCTGGAGCGGACTGCGGAAGTGACCACAATTCTGCTGTATGTACAATCAAACTAAAACCCTGTCGCTTAAAACGTGCAATACCAGCAGCAAGACTGCAATAGAATATTCTCCGTGAAAACGAGGAGCTTAGAGCCAAATATGCAGTCACGGTGCAGAACCGGCTCGAAGTACTCAAAAGTGAAGAAGACAGCAAGTGGGAAGTGCTGAAAGAAGCAATAGTAGAAAAAGGGAAAGAATTTGTTCAAATCAAAAGAAAAAAGGGAAAGCAAGCTTGGGTAAAACCAAAATTTTTGCAAAAGATTAAAGATAGTCAGAGAATTTTGGAAAGAGATTCAATTTAATACAAAAGCTGGGACCGTGGCGTAAGAAGCGACTGCATAAGAGTAAAGGAAGCATAAATAAATAATCAATTTCAATAAGATTGAAAGCTGTAAGATCTCAGATTCTAGCTTCATACACAAAAAGATTAAGGCTTTGGCTGGGAACAGCCTCTTCTCTTCAAGCGGATGCATTATTGCATCATTGCCGTATGTGATGAACGTTTGACCAAGACCCTTTTGAGTGGAGTAAAAGAGACTAGACTATTATTTTGGCCCTTAAAGCCACCGAGTGCTCGAATATATATATATAGTTTGAAGATTGTTAAGAAAACATGAAACTAGTAGTAACTGCTAAATTTGTCTAGTTATTTTGTATGCTATACTGGATTTATATATATATATATATATATATATAGTATTATGAGTAAACTCCAAACAGCCAGATGTTAAGGCTTCTATTTTGACAAAATAATAACATAAACCCCCCCCCCCCAAAAAACAAACAAACAAATTTTACACGACTCGAGACGCAATACATAAACAAAGCCATAGAAGAAGTGCTTCAGAAATTTAGATAAGA
>RDPX01000157.1:856930-875546 GCA_003991215.1 Morbakka virulenta
AAGCGCCCTGCGTGGCATCATAAAATGCACATGCAAATGGCGAATTTAATCGCTAGCAAGCACATTACACAATAGACATGTACACACAAACGAGCACATGAATAGACCTGCGAACATAAAGCAACTAACCTTGCCTTGTCCAGTAATGTCTGCGGCAGGAAACGTCCATAAAGTATGAATTAATCAGGTGATGTGGTTTAAGAAGTGATGGTTACCGGGTGTGAAGTAGCTAATAAGCACCTGTACAAAGAGGGAATAAGCAATAAAATATGAAGTTAAAAATTGGCCATCTCAATGGATTAAAAGTGGAATCATGAGGCAGAAAATGAGCTTAACAAGTATTCTATGATGACAGTAGGCAGTACTGTGCAGTTGGGCCTACATATGGACAGCCTCGATTTGCTTATATTTCGATAGTGCCAAACGGTCTTGTCTGCACATGCCAAGCCCACTTTAGAAGTGAAAAAGTCAAGTACTCTTGACTTCACTGACTTCAATATTCTAATCCCAGTTTTTCGCGACCAGAGCCGGCTGGTGCTTCCTAATAACTGATATTACCTGTGCACCTCTATCCTATGTGCGTAGGTTACTGACGAGACACTGGTAGAGATGAAGATAAAGTAGCCAGAGGAGGAGAAATTGGGAATGAACACCACATATTGTAGGAGTTTGTTTAGCATATTTTCAACTTCGATATTGAGGGCCTAAATTGTGCGCGTCAAGAATTTGGATGAGATCACCAAGGTTGCTGACCTATTGAATACCACAGACTCAGGAGATCTACGCACACCTTGAGGATCGGGAAGAAGTCGGGATGGAAGTCAGTGTATTTACGCTCACTCAGAAATTGTGTCATATATTTAGTTCCCCTGTAGATTGACCATCCCAGACTCGGAAGAATATTCCTCATGTCATTTCAACGCTGTGCTAAGGTCACTGCAGAGTGCATGATTTGAATGATTCGGAACTTCCTCCATTTCAACAAGGCCTTACATCTGGACGAGGGAATGGTCTGAAAGTTCACGACCGTGTGCTACCCATAAGTTCAAAGCTCTTTCCGTCATCACAGATTCGCCATTCAGTTGGGCGATTCGTATTCTCCCTTACCTTTCACCCCCATCTGTCGTAATTAGTCTAGATGTTCAAAGTACAATATATAGGCACAGGGCCACGGCTGGAGTATTATTTGCACAAAGAACGATGATGCACTCTGTCTGGCTCATCTCACTGTGAACACCAAGGCTTGCAAAGACTGCACATTGCATCATGTTTATCTACAGGGGACCATCCTATGAAAACAAGCTACAAGTGCTTTAGGAGAGCAATCACGTTTATGCCGTGGGCAGCTTGCTGGGTCCGTGTTTCGCACGCTTCTGGAGCATAAACGTCATGAGATCGTGGAATTGAGTACGGACATACTATTTGTGTATGGAGGTGCGACCGTTGTAGTGTTCTCTATAAAGGCAACAAAGGCCGCATGCACTGTCGCTGCCGATTCAGGGGCTGTGCTACGACCCTTGTTTTGTGTCCAGTAATACTGGTAATCTATGCGAGACGTGCTGTATCTACCTCTACAGCCATCTTTGTTACAGCAACCATCACTGCCATACGAAACAGGGAAACAGATACTGCGACGTCCTTTAGCAGTGAGGCCCATAAAATTAGTAGACTATGAAATTGTTATATGTGTGTATGCAGATGACCAAAGTACTTTGCCAAGCTGGGCATTAATGAGAGCTTGGGCTGGAGTCACCAGTAAGCTGCAATATGTGTAGTACCTGCAAGCAAATGGTCGACTGTTCAACACATCTTTCTCATATGTCCAAGGCCAAGTTGTCATTTAGCTCGCCCAAGTTTATCTTTTTCGACCTTGAGTGTATGTGAGAGCACAAAGTCGAGGGCACCAAGAACATGCAACATAAGGTCAGCCTGTGCTCCATTGAAAGGGTATGTCTGTTAGATTTACCCTATGTCCACCTTTGCATCAGATCTGTATCTGCACTAGCGTACAGCCAGTCCAAAGACCTTGAGCTGAATGAGATAGCAAAGTGCTCTATCTGCGGATTCTGCATATTCTGAAGTACACAGTGGATATTAGAGTGCAAGTCGAGTCATGCATGTTTGTATAACTGTGGACCAATTAAGTTAATACCCTGTGTGGGAGGACAGACTGCTTTGTAAATATTTTGATGTTTTGGAACTGGGTGATATAGTGAATGTAATTAAAACTGTGAAACTTGTTATTATAGTGAGTGGGCAATTTTATTGTTTTGATCTATGTGGGAGTGTTTGTGTGGGATAGTTTGTTGACACTTGTAAATATGTGATTGTATAAATTGAGCTTAGATGCAAGAGAAAATCAGTTGAGTTATGATGAACTACTGACTAGTCATTTTGACTCTTGTATGACTTTTTGCCCTCTATTCTCGGCATCAAAACTGGTAGCAGAGAGTTGTTACTCCTAGCGGCATGGGAGGAAGAAAGACGAAAAACAAAAGGAAGACCGAACCACAGCCTGTTGATCACTAAGAGAAAGTCACT
Organism: Morbakka virulenta; assembly: GCA_003991215.1. Lineage (NCBI taxonomy): Eukaryota > Metazoa > Cnidaria > Cubozoa > Carybdeida > Carukiidae > Morbakka > Morbakka virulenta. The sequence goes on from RDPX01000157.1 coordinate 859,472, forward strand.
CAAAGATTAGTGGCAGCAAAGAGCAAGAAAGCCACTGGAAAAGCTCTTTTCACCAAAGCCAGACTAAAGCTACTCAGCCTCCTGGAAAGTAATGCAACCAACCAAGATAATATCGCTGAAGCATGAAGCAGGCTCCAGACTGCTGAGGAGAAAGTTCAAGAAGATCTCCAGCAGCTGACTCTGATGTTCACCGAGATGGGCGACTTTGATGGAGTTGATCGTATTACTCAGGAAATTGAGAAGATCAGTGAGGAACTTCACTCCACTGATGAGAGAGCACAGGAATACCTTGATGCACTGCGTGATGAACTGGCAAGCCATGGATCAAGAATCAGTCGTGGGTCAAGAAAAACGCAACTATCAAGAATGGATCACGTGGAGCAGTGGTGTCGCTCAAGTGAAGAAGCAAGAACAAAGGAGCTTGTCAAAGAGAGAAAAGCAGAGGAGAAAAGAGGAAAATCAGCCGAAATAGAGGAACATCAAAGACAGCTCGATAACAAGTATCTACAGCAACAAAAAGCACTACAAGAAGCGTCGAAGCAACTGGATATTTCATCTACCAGCGATGATGATGATGATGATCAATCTGACGACGACAATCAATCTATGCATTCAAATTTTCCTCCCGTAAGAAGAAGTCTATCTATTCGTGCCAAAGAAACAGTGGGTGAATCCGACAATCACAACAATGAGGCTGATGAAATATACGGGCCAATCCTAATCGATGGGATAGAAAACCTGCATCATGGCAGCTTGGTAGTGGCGAGGGGTCCAGTAAATAAAACTACTTAAGAGGCAGAGGTTACTTGGCAACCTTCTGTATTGGCTACTGGCAAGGGGGATGGTGCTACTGATCCAGAAGATGGAAAGCGATATCCGTCTACAACCAAGAGGACAGCACCTAGCAGGAGTGACAAACGAAGAGTATCCACCGTCATTGCAAAGGGAAGCACACATCTAGCTGAGGGTGTATCCGATGCAAAATTGCCTGGCCTCGCAACTGCACATAAGCAAAATGATGGAGTAACTGAACGTGGACGTGACATGTGGAGACAGCTGCAGCGAGTCTCCATCCTTACATTTGCTGGTGACAAGCGTGCATATCCAGGATGGACGTCGGCCTTCGTGACTTGCATTGACCAGGCGCCTGCAACACCAGAGTATAAACTGCTGCAGCTGTGGCACTACCTGAAAGGTGAGGCACTGCAGGCAGTTGAGAGTCTGGGGCACTCAGTTGGTGCATATAATGCTGCAAAGATCTGTCTGGTGAGGAAGTATGGTGGTCTTTGCAGGCAAGTTGCGATAAACATGAAAGAGCTGGATCAATGCAGATCGGTACGCCCTGGCAACACAAAAGGTGTGGAGAAGCTTGCTGATATTTTGGATATCTTAGTCGTCAACCTGATGAAGACCGGTCGGAAGGATGAGCTGCGAAATGGTTCACTCCACTGAAGGTGCAGTAAAAGTTAACTGACACGATGCTTACCGTGTATCAGCGATGGACATTCGACCAAAAGACGAAAGATGGATTGGAGTCATTACCAGAGTAGATAAATCGAGAGGCTGAGTTCCTGATGGTGGCAGCTGAAGCTATCCGTGGTCTTAAAAATTCTGAACTTTATGGACTCAGAGGAAGCCATAGATGTAAGCGCTTTATGATGTCACGAGTCGTAAGCTTTTTCCGAGCTACGTNCGTAATTAGTCTAGATGTTCAAAGTACAATATATAGGCACAGGGCCACGGCTGGAGTATTATTTGCACAAAGAACGATGATGCACTCTGTCTGGCTCATCTCACTGTGAACACCAAGGCTTGCAAAGACTGCACATTGCATCATGTTTATCTACAGGGGACCATCCTATGAAAACAAGCTACAAGTGCTTTAGGAGAGCAATCACGTTTATGCCGTGGGCAGCTTGCTGGGTCCGTGTTTCGCACGCTTCTGGAGCATAAACGTCATGAGATCGTGGAATTGAGTACGGACATACTATTTGTGTATGGAGTATTTGTGTATGCGTTTCGAGAGATACTTCTCCTATCGTCAGAGCTTGACGATGAGAGAAGTTTCTCTGGAAACATAGCTCGGAAAAAGCTTACGACTCATGACATGATAAAGCTCTTACATCTATGACTATCCGTGGTGTTGGCAATCGCACCAGGGATCACCAGCAAACAATGTTTGGAGACTCTGGACCCTCATCGTATCCTCAGAGACGATGGTGCAGGATTTGTGCGCAAGCACACTCTGAGTGGTTTTGTCCCAAACTCAAGGCCATGGACGTTTCGCAATGCTGGAAAACTGCAAAGGCTCTACGACTCTGCTTTCGGTGTCTGGATCTGAAACACCATGGTGTCCACTGTCCGAAGAAGAGAAGCTGTAGTGTAAATGGATGTCAAGATAACCATAATCGACTGCTGCATGAGGATGGGGGGAGAAGGGATTTTCACAAGGATCAGCCTACTGGAATTCGAGAGGGTGATTCAAAAACCAAGGGCACCAAGACGTCAACAGAACTCAGGTCTCCCCCTGAAAAATCAATGACTTCCTCAGACATCGGAGATGATCCGGTCACTGCTTTGCGCACCATTCCAATCATTCTGCAAAGTGGAAAGAAGAAACTCAAGGCGAATGCATTACTGGGTGATGCCAGTACCAAAACAAACCTGAATGCAGATGTTGCTGTGGAACTTGGCCTTAATGGACCAGTGGAACACGTTTCTGTGAGCACTCTGAATGGACACGTCAAATCTTTCTTGCATGACAGTCAACTTTGACCTGGTTAGTTTGGATGGAAAGTCACAACACAGGATAAATGCGTATACAACAAATCAAATGACTGGAAACTTGAGACCAATCGACTGGTTTGTGAAAGCAGAGGATTACGACCGTCTGAAGAACATTCCATTCCCGAAGTTGGGCAACCGAGGCAAAGAGATATTCTGATCGGAGTGGATCATGCAGAGCTTCACATTTCACTGAAGGAGGTCGGAGGAAACGCAGGGCAACCCGTTGTTTGACTCATGCCTCTTGGATGGACTTGTGTTGGAAGCCTGCAGCGAGGAAGCATGCTGCGTAATTTGACCAACGTGAACAGCACATTCTTTCTTGGTTGTGTACGGAGTGATTTAAATCAAGCATTAGAATGATTTAGGGAAATTGAAGATTTGAAAGACGTAACGGCCAACCAGCAATTAACATCTGATCAGAAGGATGCTCTTCAAGCTGTACAGCAATCTCTCAAGTTCGACAAAGGGAGGTATGAAGTTGCCATGCCATGGAAACACAATCCAGAAAACCTTCCTAACAACTACGGTGTGGCTCTCAGCAGACTGCACAATACGGAGAGGCAACTCTTGAAGAACACGAGTCTCAAAGCAGCATATGAGGCAGTCATTGAGGATTATATCGAAAAAGGATATGCCTCAAAGATTACCAACGATGACAATGTAAATAATCTGGCGTGGTTTCTTCCGCACTTCGCCATTAGCAGACCAGACAAAGAAACAACAAAGACAAGAGTTATATTCGATGGATCAGCCACATGTGCTGGAGTCTCCCTTAATGACTACATGCATCCTGGGCCAAAGCTACAGAAGGATCTGATGGGGGTGCTAATCCGCTTCAGGAGGTAACCCGTCGCTCTAGTCTGCGATGTCGTTGAGATGTATCTGCGAATTGGGTTAGCACCAAAAGACCGCAAGTATCACTGCTTCTTGTGGCAGGCAGTTAATCAATCACGCCCGACCGACATATATCAATTCAACCACTTAGATTTTGGGGTTAACTCCTACCCCTTTCAAGCACAATTTGTACGCAACATCACGCACAATTGAAGGGGGAGGACATGCCTAAAGCTGCTGAAACAGTTCTGCACTCAACTTACATGGATGACAGCATGGATTCGTCAACACCTGATTCTGATGCAATTCTCCTATATCAACAATTATCAGAGCTCTGGGTATCTGCTGGTATGCATGCTCGGAAATAGATATCCAATTCGAAAACAGTCCTTGGAGCCATACTTGAAGAGGATCGGGCTAAAAATGTAGATTTGAGCAATGGAAGTCTATCATCAACAAAGACCTTGGGTGTCTTGTGGGAAGCAAATGAAGGTACCTTCACATTTAAAGTGAGAATGCCAGAACCTCACCATGTCATCATGAAAAGAAACTTCCTGAGTAGCATTGGTAGACTCTTCTACCCCATTGACTTGACATGACCTTTCGTCATTAGAGCGAAGATCATTCTGCAGGACAACTGGTTGGCGCGTATTGACTGGGATGAACCACTACCAGGAGACGTACTGAGAAAAACTAAAGTCTGGTACAGAGAGTTGGCAGATCTATCTACAATCAAAGAACCAAGATGTCTGCAGCAGCTAACAACTGCTTAAGTTAATTACATATCCCTCCATTTCTTCAGTGATGCTTCAAGTGATTCCTATGCGACAGTGGGATATATACGATTACTTTACGACGACGAACAAATTGACGTGAATTTTTGTTCAATTAAAAGTCAAAGGTGGCTCCAATCTCAGCAGTCAGCATCCCGCGTCTTGAGCTGCTTGAAGCAGTAATGAGTATCCATTTGGCTGAGAAAGCGCAGAGGTGTATAAACATTGACCAAGCAAGGATATTCTACTGGACAGATAGCATGACAGTTCTGTGGTGGATTGGACTTAGAGCAGATTACTAAAGATATTTGTAGCCAATCGAGTGGCCAAAATACAGCGTCAGACTCAGCTGACCAACTGGGGACATGTTGCATAAAAACAAAACTCTGCGGACTTGGCAAGCAGAGGAGTATCTGCACTCCAGCTGAAGGTAAACAAACTATGGTGGAAAGGACCGGCATTTCTTTATTGTCCAAAAGAAGAGTGGCCCGCCAGCGTAGTGATAAAAACTGCAGACACAAGCAAGGAGATCACAAAACCAAAGACGTCCGGACAGCTCTTACAAGTGTGCCACGTGTCTCGGTCGCTGACTGATCGTACTGGGGTGAGTGTAGATTGGATCCTAATCGGTTCTTCTCATTCCTACGGTTGAAGCGGGTAAGACCTTGAGAAACGAGATTTGTTCACAACTCTCAAATCGAAGCAACAAACAGAGATGCAGGTGAGCCAACAGCTCCAAAAATCTCAGATGCAGAAACATCCATTATCTGTGAACCGCAACAAGATGTTTTTCTTGAAGAACTACGGCAGTTGACAAAGAGCAAGCACGTTTATCTGAAGAACTTGTTAGCGGCATTGAATCCGTTCCTGGATGAGAGCGGTGTCATTCGAGCAAATACAAGACTGCACTTTGCTGACTTTCTGCCATATGATGTTAAATTTCCTCCCATTCTCCCTCGCAACCACTGGGCAACAAAGCTAATTGTCAGAGGATACCATGCTCAAGATGGTCATGTGGCAGGGACAAATCATGTCTTCACACAGATCTCACAGCGCTTCTGGATAATTCATGGCAGAGAGGAGATACGTGAAGTGGAAATAGAATGCAACTTTTGCAAGGGCAGAAAAGCAACCCCAGCAGCTCAGGTAATGGCTCCTCTACCCAAGATTCGCTTGACTTATCCGATCCGTGCATTCGCTCGTTCTGTTGTTGATTTTGCGGGACCGTTTATCACTATCCAAGGACGAGGTCACAAGCGACTAAAACTTTATTTATATCTGTTCACCTGCCTAAATTCAAGGGCTGTCCATTTCGAGATGGCCACTGGCCTGGATACTGAATCATTCACCAATGCCTTCTACAGGATCACCTGCCGGCGGGGTGTTCCTGAAAAAGTCATATCAGACAACGGTACAAACTTTGTTGGTGGTGTTAATGAAGTGCTGGTTCTGGTACAAGAAATGTGTGACGATCTTCCGTTGACACCAAATCGTTTCCTACATGGGCAGGCAGGTAGCACCATCTGCAGTCGATAGTGCAGATTACAGCCCAAGAAAGCGATGGAGAATATTGCACGAAATTATGTGTCACTTCTGGCAGCGATGGCTACAAGAAATTCTTCCAACATTGGGCAAACGTAAGAAATGGCAGCGAACCTGTAAAGATATTCAAGTAGGAGACATTGTGTTGATTATCTCCAATGACACACCTCGAGGAGAGCGGCCAATGGGGCGCGTGTTGACGACATACCCAGGGAAAGACGGACACGTTCGAACAGTGAAGCTGATGGCAAACGGAAGGAAATTGGTGCGTCCAATTACGAAGATTTTTCCAATCGTGTTTCAAGCAGGCGAAAGGAACAATGGAATACTGCCCCATAGTGAAGGGGGAGGATGTTCTGAAGGATACAGTGGATATTAGACTGCAAGTTGAGTCATACATGTTTGCATAACTGTGGACCAATTAAGTTAATACCCTGTGTGGGAGGACAGACTGCTTTGTAAATATTTTGATGTTTTATAAGTGGGTGATATAGTGAATGTAATGAGTTAAGTTATGATGACTGGTCATTTTGACTCTTGTATGAGTTTTTGCCCTCTATCATCGGCAACACTGCATGCTCACATTCTTCGGGGAAGGTGCTCTTCAACAATTCTGCAAGTCGCAGTTTATCAAAATGAACAAAGGGCCCGTTGTCATCGGACACAACATACAAGGTTATGATGAAGAGTCCTCGACTTACTGCGCAAACATGGCGCGAAGCAGAGTCCATGCTTAAAGGTTCTCCTACCTGATCATGCTATGGTCCTGTTTCACCTGGCAATCACCCAGGTCTGGAGATCATGAATTTGTGCGTCGTGGAAATTGCACTGCCCGACTGGATAAACTACCTTTGCATGGCGTTGGCAACCATGGCTGGGCGTTCGGTTTGCGGGATTGATAAAGGGCATTTCCTTAGACGTCTTTAACAAGAAATGAAATTACAACTACGAGGGATGCCGTCCGGTGTCCGAGGCATACGGCATTGCCAACATGAAGCCACAACAGAAGGCAGCTTTCCTTCTGTGAAGTTGTCATGCTAATAATGTGCATGGGAAATTCCGTGCGTTTGTAGGCACATAGTCCAATAGAACAAAGCTTTCAAGTTCACGGACGACACTACTACCCTGACGATATGTGCGTGCTGAGTCAGGGCTGCTTGAAGTTTCACCAGGTCCTGTTCGACATGCATAAAGTCAACCCATTTACATGTGCCACAATGATCGTCAGTACTTCAATGTACACCATTAGACAGAATTAACTGAAGGAGAATATTATCTACGTAATGCTCTGTGGTGGCTACCGATGTGTTCTTGAACATCTGTGATGGTCTTATGACCACGTGTTTGCGAAGAAATGAGAAAAGTAAAGTGTGGAAGCCATCAAATGGCTGAAATGACTATCTCGCAGGACTTGCAGAACCCAAAGAGGGTCTACGAGTTCCATTGCTGCGCCTTTCATGGATGCCACAAGTCAAAAATTTTGACCACATTGTAGTAGCCTTTGTGTATGCGGCCCATATAAAGTGCTTACCCAACGACTCCTGTGTCTGCTGTACACCAGCATCATGGCCAAAGGCCCCTATAGGGGCACAACGAAATGCCAGGGCTGGCTTAAGCAGCAAAGCTACAGCTTGCATGCCATGTAGGAGTATCAGGTCTGTAGTGAATTGCATGCTGAAAGGAGCCACTCCGAACATGCAATGCTGGAAGAGGGTGCAGTAGGCACTAGAACACACAAATATAACACCAATAAGGGTCTTCTATTGGCGACAGTTGTCGATTCGATCGCTTGCTTGCTTACAGGTCCAGCGAGAACAAATTGCACTGGACACAAGGAGCGCATAAAGCATGCATATTTTCTTGCAATTGGGTGACCGTGCACAAATGTCCTCCTTTAAACCAAAATCATATTCACTATAAAACTGCACTGACATGATATTTGTGCACGAACAGCCGATAAAATACACACAAGAAAGCATTGTTGACTAACCATGTTCTTCCATTGACCGTCCTCGATCATCAACAATTGAACGTGTTCAATCTGCGAGAGCAAAGCGCATTAGACACAAGTAGTATATAATTTAAAAGGCGTTTACGAACTTTGCTCATCAGTGTCAGCAGCTTCGATAGAATGCAATCGATGATTGAGGTGCCAATTCGCCACCGAGTCAGAGATCCTACATGAACAATGCCATTTAATTACAAGACATGTGTAACCACGCAAAGGTTGAACCAACGATGGTCGCATGATGTCGTTGTTATTGCTGTCACCATCGTTGCCGCATCGCAAGCTTTCTGCATAATTAATATCCATCAGACACACGCATTAAAAATGTGCTGACACAAACATCAGCGTACACAGTTACATTTTTCCACGAAAGCAAGCGAAAATGTGCAAACTGCGCACTCAAATGCTTCTGCGCAGTGTGAACACAGTGCACAAGCGGCAGGTGTTATAAAGGTCCCGACAGAGCAGTGCCTTGATGTGCACTGTTGATGTGCATTGCAAAGTGGGCGAGATATGTTGCACCACACTCTTGTGATGCTTTGATCGTTGTCCCAAGCTTATGATTCGCTACTGGTGCTATATACATCTGCATGAAACCGTCTATAACGCAAAATATTCTTGCTGGTACTGCCAAGCAGCATTCACCAACAGCTTTAATCACTCGTAATGTTCAAACAATGCAAAATTCGACACGAGCGCATAAATCACACATTTAATAAGAAAGATTTAGTACATATGCACTTTCGAGTCGTCCATGGAACATCCAACTCTACAAATGTCTATCTGCTAACTGAGACTTAGCATACAAACCTACCGATTTATGTACATTGCTAGTGCTTTGGCAAGAAAAGGTTTTTCCTGTGCATAGGTCAGCCGCCTCAATGTTTATGTTCTCCCTAGACTGCGCAACCAAAGTCTAGCGCAATGTTGATTGTGTACAGGACACCAGTCTCAATAACCGCATGCTTTCCAAAGGCACAGCACGAGTACGGTCCAATATTGGCTGTGCATAGGAAAATCATCTCAATATCCGCAGCAAGAGCCCATCACAATATAGAGCAGTGCCCCAGATCTGCACCCATCCACAAAATTACTTGCAAGCAAGTACACGAAGAACATAAATTTAGGACCAATAAACAGAGGTGTCGTGGCCAGAGGGCTTGGTAGATAGTAAGCTCGCCCCTCAAACACGAATCTTGAGTAAACCTCCACCAGGAAAGGCCTTTTTGCTATCTCCCTAACAGTCATATCGCAATTGGTTAGGAAAATTCCATAACAGGGGGTCCAGGTTCGAATCACCCCTCGTAGGAGAACTTATTGCTATGCATCCAAGATTGGCTTCCTTAACTACTGTGATTTGTGCACCATTCTTGTGAACCACTTCTGAGATGTATTTGATATGTGCACCACTCAAGTACACCACGCACAAGATATAAATGATATACATAACACTCCTCAAGATGTAAATGATATGTGAACACTAATACGATGTATGTGTAATAGCCAGTCAGGCAGCCACTGTATTGTTGTCTTCTGTTCCTCTGTCATTCCATCACACCATGTGCGATAGAAAATTTTTAAGCATTAATGTTTGACTTTTTCTCCAAAATTCATCAATTTACGTGGCTATTTTGCTTTAAGTTTAAACTAGTTCCTATTTTGTTTATATATATATATATATATATATATATACATAATGCCACGTTATTACTAAATACAATATGAAATTGGCAATTGCAAACAACTGTCTTTCTATAAAAACTTTCTATATTTCTGGTGCCTGCAAAAATTTAGCAAGGTTATTTCAGATATTTTTTAAAATAAAAACTCTTTCTAGCTGATCAAAGATTCGACTTAACATAGTCATTTCACATTATTCTTTAAGGAGATCTTATCGAACAGAAATATGCAGCTGACTCTTTTTGCAATAAATCAAAGATAAAAATCGATTAAAACATTGTTTGAAATGCCATTTATAGATTGAAATGTGTGATAGAGAAAGGAGGTCTCTTTGACAAACATTGTTAGAAACAATATGTCAAAAACAATATGGTCTCAAGGAAAGATATTGGAGAAAAGAGGGCGTGTCTGACACACTTGTTCTCTTTTTATTGTCTCTGAATTTTGTTAGTTTTTTCTTTTTCCTGTCCCTTGTTTTACCGCATTAACAGGCCGAGTAAAATTTCTTTAATCTCTTTGATGGGAATTGAGCAGGTTGACAGTCAGATTGGTATCATGTGATGATAATAGTGAAAATCATTTGTGCCTGGTATCTGGAAGCTAAGGTGCTTTTCACTTTACATGCTTCCAAGAGAACCTCGCGATTGAATTTTTGCTTCATTTGAAATTTCCCATTACTCTCCTAAGATTTTGAAAGGAATGAAGGTCTTCCTGGAATAGCTTTAAACAGTAAAATTCAGATGTTCGGATACGTTTACATTTCCATGATTTGGGTAGGTGTGATGGCTAGAATCCAGATATTTGGCCATAAAAAGTAGAAGCATTGACTAGTAGTTTTGGAACAATATTGTCCATTGAGGTCATATGGCTCATCGATACTTATAAGCTATTTACATTTTTATTAAGAAACATTTTTGTTTAAATCTGGGGTTTTATTAGATATTGTTTTGGGGGATCAGTAGGCTTAAGCTGCTGCATTATGGCTATGATTATATCACTGGTTTTATCTCAGATAGAGACAACTTTGTTTAGGGTGTTATCGCATTGAACGTGCTTGTTTTGTCCTGAGTTCGAAGGGTTTTTTTCCCTCTTCTGGGTTTAATAAAAGATTCCAAGCTTTTTGACAGGCAAAGTTCCAAATGCTAAGCACAAATTACAAAGTGGTTAAAATTGTCATGATTAGGAACTGGGTGATGTTATTGTCGGGTTGATTAAGTCCCACACTTCTTTCTTTGTTCGAGTTTTATGTGTCCGATATCCCAGTGCTTCAGCTTTGTATAACACGTGCTTCGATTCCTCGTATGACTAGTTAGTTGTTGAGTTGTAAAGCTGGTTTTTCAATTCACAGGTCATAATCAAGGTTCACATACCTTAGATCCATATTGTACATTATTTTTCTTATTGGTTTGATAAAAATATGCAAGAAAATGGTATAATTTGTCGAGCCATATCTTCCATTTACAATTATCTTGGTAAAAGTTTATCCATACAGTTATCAATGTCTCATTCAGCTGATTTATTCTCATTAATTTGGGTAGACTAAAATCGTAATTTGGGGCATAAAATGTAACAACTGAAGCACTGTATCCTGTTTAAGTATTTAAAAATTAGTATTACTTAATAATTTATTGAGATTAAAGAAAATGTCTGACATCTATATAAGAGAGTTGATAGTTTTGTTGGTGAATACTCGTAAGCTTTATTTCATGACAAGGTGCTTCGTTATCACTCTCCATTATCAAATTGAATTTCTTTACAACGCGTGGGATGTGAACCGATATGTACAATACTGAATAAAGCCAATCTTAATTTTCTCTGTGCTGAAGGGTAACATTTCTCAATACGGAAAATGGACTCCTTCACCAAATTGACCATTTCACCATTGCTTTAAAAAGATACTATTATTCTCATCACTGTGAAGATACCATTTTCATCAACAAACTGGAATGGAATATTTTGTTTTTTACACTTCATAGACGCATCCCATGCAGTGAATGTTCTCTTTTTGCAACGTTCCAATAACTGAATAACTACGAAATTCCTTACTAGCTAAACCAAAAAAGTGGACGAGCTGTCCCCTTGTAAAATCTTCCTTTGCACAACAAATAAATTCATAAGACAGCTGTGTGTTTCATATGGCAATTAGTTTTTTTGATACAAAATAATTAAAGAAGGGTAATAATTTTGTTAACAATATGTTTCAGTACCCATGAAAAAGGTTCATCTTACCATACGTACAGCATAAATATAACAAATGATCTTTCTTCCCCTACCTTTGCTTCTTTGTCTTCGTGGGCACGGGTATCCCCCTGCAACCCTTCTGAAGGCTGAATTCAATCAAATCAATATTTCGCACTTAGAAAGACAATTTCTAAAGCACATGCTGTATTACTCTTCATTTCTTTTTGCTTTTCCGGCAAATGTTGTGTCGTCAGATGACGATACTTCCGATCTTTTGTCCTGTACCCTGCTTCTTTGGTGAATTTAATCCTGCCAGAACCAACGTTATTTCACTGAATCGGTAATGGTTATTGAAAGTGATGATTTGAATATTTTTCCTCGTTTTTTTCTTCTCTGTAGGTTTCTTAGTTATCAGTACCATGCATGGCTGCAACATTAAAAAGCTTTTTCTTCAGTTGAAGGTTTGCATTTGGAGGAATGAAAAAAGCATACAGATCTTATGATGTAGGAAAGCACTCAAAATCCAAAGAGTTCCACAACCTTACACCCCGAGGAAAAAAACTACAATCATAAAAAGATTTAATACGAGGGCCAACAACTGCACGTGGATGAAGACATTGCGAGGAACGAGTCACACAAGATGCAACAAAATGAGCCGATACCAAAGAAGGAAGCTCATAAAATACTTTTACAGAAAAATGCCTACAAAACGGACTAAGACGAGTCACATTCCGTCAACGAGACAAAGAGTGAAGAGAGTTCAAACATGAACTTTTGCTGTCGTTGCAGTTGCCTTAGCAACTAAGCTACGGTTCCTCATCAAAATGAAACCAAAGAAAAAAAAATTACAATAAAATTATGAACACGTTACAGTGCTACTTGTGCAATACTTGCATTTACTTATTCATTTATCATTTTAATAATTTCGATCTGCAGGCACATTTTTCGCTGTCCGCCGCCAACTCATCAGTGCAGATGGAAAGACTTCTGAATGCTTGAATTTTATACAAAGACCCCATCAATTGTTATCAAGGCAATACAGCTAGGCATTGCTGGGCATGTACACATTCAGATGGCAGTGATTTTGTAATAGGCTGGAGTGCTTGAGCCACTACAAGAGAATTTAGCGCAGTATAATTGCTATTCCTTCTATTCTTTATTAATAAAAATGGCAGTTTAATCATTTATAATTTATTTATTTACATATTTATTTGTCTTAGCAAAACCATTAACAATTTGATGAATGTTTACTTCTAGGTTTTATGGTTTACACTTAATATCTATTATTGATGCCACTCTTCTGTTAGACCTATTTTCAAAAACATTGACTCACATTGACAGCTTATTTGTTAAGTGATCATTCTGTTTAAACATGTATAACAAATAAATAAATGAAAAAAAATATAAAAAAATAATAAATAAATAATGAATAATTAAAATAAGGAAAATTAATAAGTAAAATAAATTCAGTAAACAAATACAAGATTTAGTAAAACTGTCAAAGTAAATTCTGGCGAAAAAACAAAATTAAAGTTTGCGATGTCACACTTAAAGATCTCCATTGAACTTACGAATACGTTATGAAAAGCGGATGCAAAACCTTGCAAAAAGATCATATAACTCTACAACACTAGCTCCTATGAAGTTCATAATCTGTAACGGTAATAGATTACGGAAATATACAAGCACCTTTGATATGGACATTTAAATTAAACAAGCTATTGCAGCCAGAATAAATTATCCCCTTTTCAAGTGACCCACCAAAANATTAGTAAAATAAATAAATAAAAATTAATAAAATAAATAAATAAATAAGTAAATAAAAAAATACATAAAATATTTTTAAAAATTATAAAAAGGTACGAGCTCAACAACCTACTATTTTAGACGAAGAAATAAGCTAGCAATTATATTTCTAATGTGGTCGAGTGGCTTGAAATTGCGTTGTAAAATACACGTGGCTTCGAAATAAAATATTGCCAATCCAAAAGGACAAGAGTTAACAAACAGCGGAAGCAACTTCCAAATAGAAACAGCAAAATTAAGGAAAATTAATTACTAAAATAAATTCAGTAAACAAATACAAGATTTAGTAAAACTGTCAAAGTAAATTCTGGCGAAAAAACAAAATTAAAGTTTGCGATGTCACACTTAAAGATCTCCATTGAACTTACGAATACGTTATGAAAAGCGGATGCAAAACCTTGCAAAAAGATCATATAACTCTACAACACTAGCTCCTATGAAGTTCATAATCTGTAACGGTAATAGATTACGGAAATATACAAGCACCTTTGATATGGACATTTAAATTAAACAAGCTATTGCAGCCAGAATAAATTATCCCCTTTTCAAGTGACCCACCAAAAAGGATTCTCAGTAAAACATTTTCTTCCAAAAGTACTGTGGCAATGCAAATTTAAATGGTCAAAAATCATACAAGGTTTATATAAAGACAATAAGTGTATTTCACTGTGACGGAAAATATAGAAATAAAAAATCAAATAAGAGATGAGTTGACCATAAACTTCAAAACAAACGATGGAGGAACGAGGTGGGCATCTAATGACTAATGCCAAAGTGGTAATGTCTTACACTCATATAGAAGTCCCTTAGACCTGCCCATATCTCCCAAAAGGGGGCAGAGAGAAGGTCCAAAACAAAACAAATTCATCTTAACCTTTACTTAAGGTTACTTGAGTATGAAACAGAAAAACATGGATCATTTGTTTGAAAGCATGCAGAGATTTGGAGATACGTTTTGTGCGATACTTCCCTGCCCCCCTGCCTTCCCCAGGCATTTGAACAATTGCAATACTCTTATGATTACCTTAAAATGGAAGTAAGTCCACCAGTCTTTTGCCTAATCAAAACTCTATATTACTCTAACTGGCCAATAATGAGAAAAAACCCTTGGAAATGATAGCATATTCTGCGGATGAACATGTAGTCGCAGTGCCTCCTTTAAATATAACCGGTATGTCTGTCCATTTGTCAATACATTTATGGTATTTAAGTTATTACACTGTTAACTCGTCATTCCGTTAAAGTCTTAGCCCCACACGTGAAGATGGAAATGGAAAGCCACAAGACAAGAAGATCATCTGTTAAGAACTTCAGTCTGACAGCTCAATTGGTAAAGGAGATATCAAAGAAAATTAAACGATTGATCTTGAATAGAATTCTGAGCAACCTGTGCTCTTTACATATATTTTTACATACAATCAAAATCCTTTGCTTTACTGTAATTCAGAATCTTAACTTAGACTTGACTCTACTGACAACAGTGATACTGATGAAGGTAGAAATAAAGCGAATATTCTACTCACCAAACGCTACTTAGTGCGTCTACAGAAAAAAGGCAATTTTTAGGAAGTACAATGAGCAGGTTCATTATTAACCCATAATAAATTTACAAATGCGGTCTTGATAAAATCTGCCTTGATCAAATAAAGTGCATTTGAGTAGAAATCCGCTTCTTCCAAATTCCGATGGGTCTTCCTGTCGCATTCTACAATCAAAACACGACGTACGAACTCCACCACCTTCAAGTGCCAATACCTTTGATTTGTAATGTACGGTAAATGCAGCACGTTCATGCATAGCGTCAAGTATTTTGCATTTAAAACCAACGATAGCATATCATGGCACAGCAGTGTGTATGTTTTCTGGCGGTAAAAAATCTGACAACTGCAATTTCACGTCAAGGTCATAAGCGACATCAATCACCTGACTTCTTCATCCCCCGTAGGTTTATCAGTTCCCATTCGATGAGGGTCTTGAGATGGATAATGGATACCTGGTCTTACTTGTGGTGGCCGTATACCGCGTGGTGGTGGAGGCGGAGGAGGTATTCCGGGCCGGAATCCTGGAGGTGGTGGCAGAAATCTTGGTGGCGGTATTCCTCTTTGTGATGGCGGGTGACCACGGTGTGCTGTCAAGTGATGTGGCGGTGGGCCTCGTGGTGGTGGTGGACCCCTTGGAGGTGGAGGACCTCTTGGTGGTGGTGGTGCCCTAGGAGGAGGTGGAGGAACGCCACCACGGAGAAATAGAAAAGGTACGGGTGGTACTCCAGGCGGTGGAAGGACTGGTGGCATCATAGCCTGCTCAGGAACGTGGGGTGCTGCTGTTCCTTTCAGTACGTCTTTATCGTCTAAATCTGTCTCTATTTCTTTCTCTTTTGATGCTTCATTTCCATCTCCAACAATTTCCATTGGCGGTGGTGGTAATGCGATGGGAGAAGAGAAGAAATCAATTGCAAAAAAAAAAA
>RDPX01000157.1:901087-916927 GCA_003991215.1 Morbakka virulenta
ATATTTCCTAGATTCCTCATCAAGTAGTACTTGATTATAAGCCTGAGTCAAATCTAATTTGGAAAATTTCTGACCACCATTAAGCTTTGTGAAAAGTTCCTCACTTGTAGGTAAAGGGTATTCAGGGACATCCAACACTGGGTTTATGGTAACCTTGAAATCGCCACAAATACGAACATCACCCGAGGGCTTCATCACGGGTACAATGGGGGTTGCCCACTCAGCACTATCCACTTTACAGAGTATACCTTTGGTTTCCAACCTACCAAGTTCTGTCGCAATCTGATCTTTCAGTGCAAAAGGAACAGTTCTAGGTTTGAAGAATTTAGGTTGAGTTTTGTCCTTAAGCTTGATGGATGCAGTAATACCTTTCACTGTGCCCAATTTATTCTCAAATACAGAATATTTCTCAAAGTTAACAGACAACATATTAATGTATTTCCAGTTCAACTTAATGTGCTTTAAATAATTCCTACCAAACAAAGCTGGCCCATTACCTTTCACAACAAGTAACGGTAGAAGTTTTGACTGTCCTTCATACGTAACGTGGACGTCAGCCTTACCAAGAACAGATAAATGTTCACCAGTATATGTTTTAAGCAAAACAGAACTGTCTCTAAGCTTAAATTTATTTTTAAAGCTTGTGTTGTACTCTTTCGCTGATATTAGCGAAACAGGAGAACCTGTGTCCAACTCCATTTCTTGTTTGAAATCCTCAATTAACAATGTGATCCTAATTTCTTTCTGCCCCTTTGATTTCATAGAAAACATTGGCCATGCAGATGCACTTTCACTTTTCTGTTCAACATTAGGGTCATTCTCTGGTTTCTCTTCCATGAAATGTAATTTTGAACTTTTCTTGGTCTTTTTCCCTTTGCCATGCCATCTAGAAACTTTTTTCCACCGGAGCCTTGGTTTGTTCCTTTCTGGTCACCATAATTACGGTTTTTGGGACACTTCCTGTGAATATGACCAGTCTGTTTACAATTATTACACTCAGTGTTCTTATAATAACATCTGTCTGGTGTATGGTTAATTTTACCACAACGAAAACACTCCTTCGAAACGTGAATTTTGTTTACCTGCTCAACAGCATCGCCTTTCAGTTTGTGAGCTTCGCTCTCAGCCAATTCCATACTGACAGCAATGTCCTTGGCTTCAGACATGGTTAAATCTGATTCAGTCAATAGCTTTCGTTGAATCGCGACCGAAGATAAACCAGACACAAATCGATCTCTCAATGCATCGTCCAGGAAAGCTCCAAAATTACAATGTTCACTCAAACGGCATAGTTCAGCAATATACTGACTAATCGTTTCATTGGTAGCCTGATTACGTTGGTAAAACTTGAAACGTTCGGCAATTACTAAAGGCTTTGGCATTAAATGTCCCAATTCAAGCGTTTTCAGTTCTGCATATGTTTTCGTTGCCGGTTTTGCAGGAGTCGTTAAGTTTCTTATTAAACTATACAATTTCTGTCCCACTATGGTTAGGAATATAGACCTTTTCTTGTCCTCATCGTTGATACCATTTGCAAGAAAGTACTGTTCAATTCTTTCTATGTACTCATCCCAGTTCATTTCAAAATCAAAACATTCGATTTTGCCAAAAACCGCCATTTTTTTTCTCTTGTGTAACACGTGTTTAGAGTGGAAGTGTTTGAAATTGCAAACGGTAAGTCAACAAATAGTTCAATAGCCACAGTTTTAACAGTTCGTGAATATTATCACTATGATAAACAAAACATTTTATTCACAAAATAACTATGAGGCACCAATATCCTCGTCGCCACTGTTATATTTATGTGTTAGGTTCAATCAATACATCAAAAACGAGCAGCTAACTGAACAACATTTTTTATTGGAATGGCAAAACTGACATGTGCAGACATAACAAACCAAACCCATTACAAACAATACGGAATCAAATTATACAATAACAATCGGTATCAATGTCATGTAAAATACATGAACACTACACTAGCAACCTCCTCTGGATGTCTGACACAATGACCAGAAAGGTGCATCCCTTTTTGCCTGACTATACTTCAATATTTCGGAAGATTGCCATACAACCGAGTATCATTCATGTGCACATGTCATGGAACATTTTTGACTATCCTGAGCATCTTGGTATAAAGATGCTTTGTTATTTTCTTATCCCATGTCCATGTATGTGATCCAAATTCAGCTGTTGCCATAGTCATATTTTCAAGCAAACAAAGAGACTGGTTGACCATATCTTTCTTAACTTGTGACAAGCATTCCACACTAGTGCTTTTTTGTTCATAAAATCTTTCTCTGAACTTTCTATTTATGGTCCAAGATATTTAAAGTTTTGTACAACTTTGAACTCAGTGCCATCCTTGGCTTTAATAGCACTTAGACTGTTGTGGTTGATTATTTTAATCTCTTTTTTTTACTTTTTTTTTCATTACAAATTAGTCCAACTTTTTCAGTTTCATTTTCCAGGCTGGTGAGCAGTTCTTGTGCTTGTTCAAACTCTTCTGTAAATATTGCAAGATCGTCTGCAAAGTCCAGATTAGTCAAGATTACTGGAGGGACCCTGAGACTTCCCCCCTCTGTAGTTTAAAGCCAAACTCTTCTTCCCTGCTAGCATATGTCATGCACATGACATAATCTAAAATTATGGCAAACAAATAAGGTGCTATTGTATCACCCTGGAGAACACAACCTTCAAAGTACTCTGTTTCTCCCTTAGGTGTTATGACCTGTGCTCTTGTGTTTTGGTGTAGGGCTTCAACAGAACTCAAGAGTTTTGGTAGTATGTAATAAGCTTTTAGTATTTTGAATGTTTTTCCTATTGATTGAATCAAAGGCTTTTTTCAAATCAAAATGGAGAGAATGATTGCTTTTCTGTTGTGACTCTTTACTCTTTTTTTCAAGTTTGAAATGTCCTAAAAACTTTTTTCTTAAGATTTTATTTTTATTTAAATTTGTTATACATAAATACATATACTTTTTTAACAGTGAAGAACCATACAAGGCATAATGCCAGTAGATGTTTGGAGTTGTGAAAAAATGACAGGGAAAAAAAACAAACACAAAAAATACAAATGTAGGCCCAAAGATAGGAATTAACCTTAGACTTAAAAACATCCAAGCCATATGATATAGAAAAGCACTCAGATTCCAATGAGTTTCAAAATCTTGCAGTATCTAGGTGCGACTCTTGACCAAAGACTTTCATGCAAAAAATGTTTGCAAAGTGTAACAGAAAAAAATAACCAAATGCTATAACCTGATAAAGTGACTTGGCAACAATAGCTGGGGTGCTGATTTTGCAAACCTCTACATCTCAGCTTTGCCACTATAATATTCAGTTGCAAAGTACTGTTCTCCTGTTTGGAGAAGCTCAATGTTTCCCTCAATATTGCAAATAACACGGGCCAATATGCATTCACTAAACTGACAAAAGAAATAACCCACACAAAAACAATCCATGAAAGTAATTTAAAACTTACAGTTCATTTTGGAGTACATTCTAAAAAATGGTTGTTTTCCAATACATTTGCTTAGACATTTTCACTCGACTACATCCCAGTGAATTCCAGGTAATTTAATCAGGTAATTTAATGGAAATTAACTTGATTTAAAAATTAATCTAAATAATTGTAACTGGTACGAATTTCATGTAGCTAATCCTATTATCTGCATCATGATCACTGTGTTTATATTTTGCACTTTGCTTGATCACCTGATGTCCAAATATTTCATATACTTCTCTATGTTGTCACCCCAATAAGTTGAGATTAATGAGAGCAATGAGTCGTGGTATGTATATGGATTGGGGTGGGATATATTCTAAGCCAGATAAAGAGAAGGCTGAAGTTAGCAAATTTTTATGGCTAAGTATTAAGAAGAATGCTATCCGATGTTGACATAGATACGGTTTGTCTGTGCTTTGCCACAGGTAACATATATACTGTGGAATAAACACTTCCGATGTTTAATTTTAATTTATTTGTTTAACATTGCATTTGTACTATGATATAGTATTAGTTTTGAGGGAGATCGAGAGGGAGACGGAGAGGGAGGGGGTGGGTTCGTAAACAATTGTGAAGGCATTGTAACTCTGCTATATGTACATGTCATGCTCATATGCAGTAACCCTTATTCCTAATCACTGGCAATGATAACGTTCTCTAGTTACATATTTCAACTCCTCTTTTTCCTTTACCTTGTCAATCATGTAGAAATAGGTTCAAATGAGCATCACAAGTTTCTTGCACCGTAAGTCCTAACGAGGCTCTCTGTCTAACTATTTACCTAACACTAAGCAAAACGATGCTTCATGTTTACCCTCTGGCATTTAAGGTACAGAAATGAACCATTGGACCCACAGACCATGTGAAACCCGTAAGAGAAAGTAAAAATTACTTACTGCTTCTTCCCAATTCTGACGATTGTATGTATTAGCTCCTTTGGACGTCGCCATATTAACTATTCAACGATCTTCAGCACATGCCGGCGAAAACATCATAGGGAACCAGTACACTATCAAATGAAACCTTCCAATTTTTTTCACAAACCACAAGACCTTCACCAAATACAAAATTCCCAAGAAATCATCATCATCATTATTATTATTATTAACAAAGGTTTTAACAGGATAGTTCCTCAGTCTTAAATGATATATTTATATAGCTATATATTATATAAAGCTAGATAGATAACTATATATATATATATACTATACATAGTTAGGTACACTATTTTCACTGTTACCATTGAAGTCCTGCAAACAGTCAAAAAAGTAAAGTACAAATTAAGTTCACTGGAAGATCATGCGGTAAAAGATTTTGCAAGCTGGTTTGGCCGTGTTCAACACAAACTTTAAGAAAAGAGAAGATCAAAGAAACCTATAAAAGCGGAGGGCGAAACACACAGATTGATAACATATCTTGCAACAGGAGAAATATGAAATAAGTAACTGACTGCAAAGCCTCTGGAGGGGAGTGAGTAGCTGCATAGCACAAACTGGTAGTATGCAAAATTTGCATCAAAAGCAAGAAATGAGGCAAGAGGAAAATTGGGACAAGAGTGAAGTGGTGGGCGCTAAGAGATGCAGAATAAAGAAGATGTTTCAATCGCGAGCGACAAGAAATGCTGAGCTCGCTTAAAAAGAAGAAAGACGTACCCAAAGCCAAAGAGGAAGCATACATTAATCTCTACTGCAGGCTAAACTCAGTGGAAGGTGAAACGGACTTGTACCAAATAGCAAAGCAAAAAGACAAGGCATTAAAGGATATCCAACCTGTCAGTGTCATCAAAAACGAAAATGGAACGCTGTTAACAGGAGAGCAAGAGGTACTTCAAAGATAGAAGAATTATTTTGGAGGGCTCATGAATACAGAAAACCCCAGAGAACAGAGGAACGAGGAGGCAGGAAGGACAGATAGCGAAGTAGAGAGTATAGACAAATTTGAAGTGAAAAAGGCACTGAATAAAATGAAAATTGGAAAGGTTGTAAACACTGAGGATATCCCTATCGAAGCGTGGAAGTGTCTCGGCACAGTGGGACTAGATATACTTAAGAAGCTCTTCAACCAGATTCTTGCCCTCAAAAGAATGCCAGATGAATGGAAAAGAAGTGTGCTTACTAACAACAGTGATCCGCATGAGTGCAAAAAATCCTAGAGAAATCAAGCTGAGTGCCATGCAATGAAACTGTGGGAGTGGCTGTTGGACTTGAGGCCAAGACGGGAAATCAGTGTGTGTGTGAAGAGCAATATGGCTTCATCCCATGAACTGATGACCTATTTGCTTTCCGCATATTGATGGAAAAATTCAAAGAAAGTCAGAGGGAACTGCATGTGTGTTCGTAGGTTTGGAGAAAGCGTTCAATCGAGTACCCAGACAAAACTCTGGCATTGTCTACGGCATAGTCTATGGCATTATCGGGGGTGGAAGAAAAGTATGTAAGCGTGATACAAGATATGTATGAAGGAAGTACGACAGCCGAGATGCTGCAGGCATCACTGAATGGGTTAAAGTGAAAATCAGGCTACACCAAGGGTCAGCCCTCTGCTCCTTCCTTTTTGCTATAGTCATGGACATTCAGAGGTAAGAGCTTAGGAAAGAATCACCGTATGCTGTTTGAAGACGACATTGTGCTATGCACTGAGGCGAAGAATGACGTAGAGGAACAGGTGAAAAGATGACGCGACGCCCTGGAGAAAAGAGATATGAAAGTTAGTAGAACGAAAACAGAATACCTGGTATTGAATGGAAGAGATAAGGATGAAATTAGAATGAGAGGAGCAGAAGTGAAAAGGTAGATGAGTTCAAATATCAAGGCTCCATTGTGGAGAACGGTGGAGACTGCAACATGGAAGTGAAAAAGCGAGTGCAGGCGCAATGAAATGCGTTGGGAAAAGTAACTGATGTAGTCTGCAACAGAAGACTGTCACCTTCAGTGAAAAGGAAGGTTTACAAGACAGCAGTAAGACCAGCATTGCTGTATGGACTTGGGGCTGTGGCCATATCAAGAAGACAGGAAGCTGAACAGGAAATAGCAGAGGTGCGGAAGCTACGATGGTAAATTGGGGTCACGCAATTGGATAAGATCCGAAATGAATACATTAGGGGAACAGTCCATGTCAGGAGACTGGGAGACAAGCAAAGGGAACCAAGGCTGAGATGATTAGGGCATGAGGGAAGAGGATTACACTGAAAGGAGAATGCTGGATTTGAATTTACCAGGACGAAGAAAGCGTGAAAGACCTAAGAGAACATAAAAGGATTTTGTAGGAGAGGAAACAAGAGCAGTAGGATTATGGGAAAAGTATGCAGCAGACCGTGGAAAATGGAGGAGACTGATACGCTGTGGCAATCCCTAACTGGGGAGGCCCAAAGTTAAAGAAGAAGAAGGCAGTCTCTGAAAATAAAACATCAGCAAATGAGAAGGAAAAATAAAAGCTGGAGATCTGCTACAAATGACGAGAGATGGGAATCTGTGGATCATTATGATCGCCAACACCTGTAATGGATATGGAATTTGTATGTGTACAACGTCGATAAAAAACATTGGTTTCAATCGATTTAAAAGTCAAGTAATGGAAATATTTATTGTAAATTATTGCAGCTACTGAAATACTTGCGTGTTTATGAACATCTAAGATGGTATCTTTTGCATTTACATTGTCTGGTACAGTCACCTTTGCAGTTACATTTTGTTAACTCTAAACATGACTTGGCAGCTGCTGGGATCCAGATCGGAAAATAGGTTCTCCTGTCATGACCCAGGCCCAGACGTTTGAATCGAATTAAAAAGGTTTTTTTGGGATCCATACCAGATCACATTAAATATAAAAAGAATCACTCTGATTAACACAGAATTCAGCAAACGTAACAATAACAACTTTTGTGAAACAGACCGTTGAAAAGTAACTTAGCCACTACGTTTGATGGCAGGGTCGCTTCCCTCTTCTACTAAGAAAGAAAAAAACTAAGAACAAGAAATAAAAATAGCAAAAGAATTGTAAAACAGACAAAAAGAGAGGTGTGTGTGTGTGTGTGTGGTGGTGGGGTTGGTGGGGTGGGTGGGCGAAAGGAAAGAAATCTTATTGTTATGACAAATGGATCATTTTAAGTGTTGTAACAGTGCATCAGACTCTGGTCGTAGATTTCACTCACATGGCTTATCTGTGTGAACAGATATTTTCTCATCGCATTAATTGAGTCCAGCTTGCTACCTCTGTCTTATATCAGCACATCTATCTTTTAGTGTCCCTTTTATGTGTGAAACTTCACTCTGGTCTGCGCAATGCTAAAAACCTAATAAAGTAAAGGACAAACTCTTCAATTCATAGCAAGAAAGGTTGTCAGTAGAAGAGGGAAGAAGTGGAAGCCTGTTCAAAATGTGACGACTGCTGAAATAAAAGAATATCATTTCTATACCTCGATTGTAGATCGTTATAAGAGTAAACATGTATTTATATATATGTTCATAATATAGAGAGCTATAACTTTTATGTTCGGTAGTTTAATATTTGCTTTAATAACCTTTGAGTTCAATAATGAGTATGTAAGAAAGAAAAGAAAACCTAGACTTGCACTTTAAAGTATATAAAGCAACAGAATCAGATTTTAATAGTTTCTGTGCTATTGTTTCACCCCTTCCAGAAAACGTAAGAACTGTACCGCACCCAGCGAGTGCGAACCATGCAAACTGAGCTTGAGAAACAACCTTTCCAAGATTTAAGAGATAGTCATGGATGGGAGGATATATGTACCACTGACAAAAACAACCCATAGTTATTGTGGTCCAAAGTGATTGAAAAGACTTATTGGGATAGCCACCAAGTCTGTACTAACTATTTTCAATCGAAACGTTTTGGTTTGCTGCATCTGTGAGATATTTGGCATATAAGAACATTTTTTTGTCTTCATTTACTGCTACAGACAAAACTATGCTTTCCCCTTTGGTAGCTATAACTATCTTTCTGCCATACCTATTTGCTGTTATCTTCTCAGCAAACAAGTCAAAGATTTCTTTCTTGTTTGAGTCTTCCTTAAGAACCTCTGTCACAGATATTCGCAATCAATTAACTTGGGTCTCCGGTTCCATCTTTCATATTAACAGGAAAGTATAGGTCAAAAACGAATCAACACGTGTAGTTAATGTTCTATACCTTAATTCCATCAATTTAGAGGAAAAGATCAGTAGAAGATAACTTCTGCGTGTAATAGGCTGTTTTTTGCGTAGTAGGCTATGCGAAAATTTAAGTGCGCGAAATCCATACACAGTTTTTTACTAATACTGTATCTTCTTCTTCTTCTTCTTCTTCTTCTTCTTCTTCTTTCTTTAGCTGTATTTCTCAGTAATCAAAGGTCAGAGGGAGGAATCATTCTGAGCCATCGTGGTCTGTCCATCGCGTAACGCAGCCTCCAGTCTTCTCTTTTCCAGGTCCTTCTTCACTACATTTCGCCATCCCAATTTTTTCCTTTCCACAGGCCTCCTTCCTTGCACTGGCTCCCTTCTTGCCCTTCAGACCATACACTTATACCCTCTCCCCACTACATGCTCAAACCATCTCAACCCTGCTTCTCTCAGCTTCTCATTTATGCATGTTACCCCTGGAATCTTTCTGATTTCTTCGTTAGTGTATTGTTCCAGCAACAATACTCCCAAGATCTCTCTAAGCATTCTCGCTTCTGTTCGCATTAACATCTGTTTTTCTTTCTTTCTCAAGGCCCAACTTTCTCCTCCATATAGCTTACAGATAGGTACAAAGTAACTCTCTCTCCAATCGTCAGGAATTTTGTCTTCACACAAAATCATGTTTAGCAGTGCTACCATCAAGGTAACCCCTTCTTCACCTAAAGCTTTCAGCATCTCTGCTGAAACTTCTAATGGTCCTGTGGCTTTCGCACTTTTCATTTTTTTCTAAAGCACTTTTGACTTCATCGTCTGTGACATATAGAGTCCTTCGTTAGACTTTTCAGGTATAAGTGGCTCCCTTTCGTTTTAAACGTGGAGTAGTTGACCAAAGGACTCCGGCATTCTTATTTGGACTTCCTCTCCACCATACAAAACTTTTCTATTTTCATATTTGATGGCACTCACGCTCCCAACATCTTTTGCCTTTCTTGCTCTAATTTTTGCTATCTTATATATGACTTGCTCATCCTCCTTCGAATCCAGTTCTTCATACTATTCATGTTATGCATCTCACATTGCCTTTGCTACTGCCTTTTTAGCTGTTTTCCCTGCTTGCTTGTATGCTTCTTCTCTCTCTTCTGTTGGGTTTTCTTCCAGCTCTTTGAGGCGTCCTTTTATATGCTATTGCTTGCTGGACTTCAGCATTCCACTACCATTCCTCCCTGTCAATTCTGGCACCTTCTCGGGCCCTTCCAACTACCTCCTCGGCTGCTTCAACCATTAATTCCTTTATGATTCTCCACATTTCTTCCACTTCCTGTTGGTTTGGGATTCTTCACACTATCCCTGTATTTTCTTTTACTCTCTCCCATCAGCTGCCAAGTTTTTATGCTAGGCTTCTTTGTCCGTTTTCCTTTTGTCGCTGTACACCATTTCTTTTGCATCACCAGTAACCGATATTGACCAACCATCGCCTCTCCATTTATGACCTCACAGGTTTTAACCTCCCTTCTGTCCTCTTTCTTTAGCAGAAAGAAGTCAATTTGGGACATTCTTCCTCCACTGCACGACGTCATCAAATGCTGATCTCTTTTCTTGAAGGTAGTATTCACGCAGTACAGACCAAACTTTCCGCTACTTCTACAAGTCTTTCTTCTTCTTCATTTCTCCTACAAAACCCTAAGCCACCATGTTTTCTATCATATCCATTCTTGTTAGTACCAATGTGTCCATTCAGGTTACCAGCTTTCAACCAGCTTTCAGCGGTTCAATCTTTTCTTCCTTTGGTATCCTCAAAAGTGTTGCTTTGAAACTTTGCCAGAACTCATCCTTTATCTCATCCTTGCATCCCAATTGTGGTGTATACACCAATAAAATATTCACTATACTCTTGCCAAGTACAATTGATATGCATCAATCGGTCAGACTCCCTTTTAAACTCTGCTGCTTTTTCCTTCAAGCTTGCATACAACATCACTCATACTTCATTTTACCTAATCTCTACTTCCACTGTAGAACAGTTTGAATCAATCAGCCGTACTCTTTCACACAATTTCCTTTGCATCTTTCTTCCTGTTCACATTAAACCTCAAGCTTCCTTCTCTTCATTCAATCTTCTAGTTCTCTACCTTTGTCTATCAAACTGATCACATTCCATGTGCCCATTCTGAATTTTTCCACTTGATTCTTTGGCCGTGCCCGTGGTATGCACGGTATGCCTCGTCCATTTCGCAACCCAGTTGGGGGATTGCAGCGTACGTCGATTCGGGAGGACGCCCTGGCCCTATTCACATTTCTATTCTTAGTTGAATGTCCCATAGTTGAAAATTTTGGAGCAATGATTTTTAAGGTCGCATGCCTTTGCTGACACCAACTACCTGCTTTTCAGGGGATTGTCCTTAGCCTTTGGTAGCATACCTACTTACTAGGCAGTGAGTGGCCATCCGTAGCCGGTGGCCTCTTTTAAGGACATTCTGCGTCCATGGATGCGCTGTCCGCACATGTGCAGGATGGGCTGACAGGAGTAAGTCTCCATTACCCTGGGGGGTGGGGGGTGGGGGTGGCCAACTGGCTCGTTCACTTTGCCAAAGGGGGACAGGGGGGCTTTGCAGGGCAGGGTTGTACACACCTCTGAGACAAAAAATGGTCCTCATATCATTTCAACAAAACTATATGAAAACACCAAATGAGTGGAGGTGGAAATTTCAAGGGAAGGTAACCGACAAACATGATTTGATTTTTGTCAAAATTAAATGGTTTTCAGTTACTTTCAGTTACAATCACTAAATCATTGAAAAGTGTATCAAACATAAATAGTAATATTTAATCATAAAAATTAATTGCTTAAAGGCTGAATCCGTAATGAAAGGACTATATAAAGTCAGATATTATTGAAAAATTAACGAAAAAAGTTGAATTAGACCCACTCAAAGCTTACGCTATCTTACGTTACACAACTGTAGTGTTTACTGGCAGTAAGAAAACACTGCACACCATTAAATGTTTTTTTTAACTCTCATCAACCACTTCTTTACACTATTCAAAATATATACAACTTTGAGTGCGCGAAAATTTATCCTGTGTGAATATCTATTTTTAGAAGATACATGAAATGGAATCGAACGAAAAAATCGACCGAAATTTATTCATGGGTTAAATTTAGAAGAAATAAGTTAGTGGGAATTAAGCACTAAAATTTCGGACCCGTGGATCGCACACTTTTCAAATGTTTTGATATCAACTTGTCTCAAGAATGGTGAACAAAGTTGTCACCTATCTCACCAGATGTATTTTCATGCTTCGAAAAAACATCTTTTTTAAACTGTTTTTCAAAAGCTTTAGTGTCTTTCTGATGCATTTGTTTTCTACCTTACACCTTCTCACTTTTGAAAGCCCTCACCTGTTTCTGTTATTTCGGGGTCAGCCATCATCCACATCATTAGAGCTGTAATACTTCTTAATAGAATGTCAATAGGACCACCATCAATTTAGACCAGTTTACTATTTTGCCTGGTTGATCTCTATATTCGAAAATGGGTTTTTAGTTTTGGTAACTGTAAAATTTCCACGGAACAATTTCTCGTGGATCATTGGATAACTACATAGGAAAAATCTTCAGATCATTAATGAAAAGTGGCAACCAGCGAGCATAATCATAATCCATTGCAAACATTTGTGATGAAATAAGCTCCACACAATTCAAAAACATTTTGTTGTTACCAATACGAATGGTTTTCACAGATGCAATAAGCACAGTTTCCAATTTCATCGTCATTCTAGTAGCAAAATTGTACAGACTTGCCTTTTCTTTGCCAATCCAACTGTTTAGATCAAAATAATGATTTTATTTTCAGTGTGTCTCTTCCAATAAGATTGATAGTGGTCAACCAGTGATTTGAAGAGGATACCTCCAACGTATTAGATTACTTTTCTTTAGAAACAACACTGCTTTGTCAGGTAACTGGTGTCTCCTTCTAACAAAATTTAAACGCAGCCAATACTTTCAAGCCAGTCTGCGATCGAGCCAGGAGGCTCCACATGGTCAATATGTAATCCGGAGCCAAAATGCTGATGTCGATCAACAAGCAACCCATCAGTGGCTGAAGATTGCAGGATTAAAAGCAGAAACTGAAGGCTTTATCATAGCTGCACAAGACCAAAGTCCCTTCAAGCGAAACTATCAAGCGAACATCTGAAAAAATGGAGCAGACCCGAAATGCCACTTCTGTGACAAATTTGTCGAAACAGTAGAGCGCCTAGTGTCTGGATGCCCTGTCTTGACCCCCAGTGAGTAGGTCAAAAGATATGATAGAATGGGAGAATATCTACACTGCGGTATTTGCAAACACTATGGTATTGATACCCACCAGAACTGCTATGAACACCACCCCCACCAATAATTGAAGCCCGAAATGTTACCATCCTGTGGGACTTCCCAGTAAATACAGACAGAACAATTCAAACCAATCGTCCAGACATTATTGTGAAAGATTATAGAGATAAGACCTGCTTTTTGATAGATATGAGTGTTCCATCAGAGAAAAATATAGCTGTCAAAGATTTTGCGGATATGTTCTTGCAAGACAACAGCAAATTAGATTTAAAGAAAGACCAGAGAGGACAACAAAAGCAGAAATGGAAGGACAAAGAAATGCATGGACAGTATCTAAGACAAACAGAAGGAAAGGGGAACCGAGTGTTGGAAATGGCTCAAAAACGGGAGGCTCAAGAAAGAAACAGAAGGGTTGTTAATGGCTGCTCAGGACCAGGCATTAACTACCAGGGTGATGAAAGTAAAAGTGCAAGGCCGTCAAGGAGAGATGAACTGTAAAATGTGTGCAAACAGACCAGAAACAGTAATCCACATCTTGTGTGAATACAACAAGCTGGCGCAAATAGAATATAAGAAACGTCAGGACAAGGTGGCCAGCTTTCTCCACTGGAAGATGTGCAAGCAGCATGGCTTTGCAAGAGTCAACAACTGGTATGAACACAGCGCCAAGGCGGTGTCGGAGAATGAGTGGACCAAAATACTTTGGGATTTTAACATATGAACTGATAGGTTAATGGAGGCCAGAAGGTCGGATGTTATAGTCCAGGACAGGAGAAAGAATATGAAAACAATGCTGGATATTTCTGTTAGCTGACTTTGACCTTTCTTTTTTGCATGTTCTTTCACTTTTTTCTTTCTCTTCCTTTGTTGCATGGAGGTCTTTATCTTTAACTATTGGTTCAACTTCTAATTCATTTTCAAATTTCGTAGCTTCTCTGAATACTGAGTGAAGCTTTTTACTATTTTCCTGTTGCAAAACCAGGTGCATCATCCAATCATTTGAGACTTTTTAATAATGTTTCATCGCTATCATTGTTGTTTTATAAGAAAGTTCCAATTGGACAAGGCCACAACTTCCCTCTCTTCTAGGTAAGTAAAGACGATCAACATCAGCTTTTGGGTGAAGTGACCTATTCGATATTAATAGGTTGCGTGTTTTCTATCCATTTGCTGTAGATCATATATATTCCAATTAATAATGTTAAAACTATACTGTACAACTGGTATAGCAAAGTTCAACTCTGTTTTAAGGACCAGCCTTATCCTTCGATAATATTCTTTTCTGCTTTTTTCTTTCATTGACGCATTCTCTATTCCGCCTCCTTCATTCACTCCCAAATATTAATAGCTTGACAAAAGGTCTAGTTCCTTGAAAATGGTTTTAATATCAAGATTAATTGAAATGCTTTCTCGCAGTTTTCCTTTCATAAATGTTGCCTTTCACATTTGTCAAACCCGAACTCCATGCGGATATCTTTACTAAATTCCCTAACAGTTGTAAGTAAGCCTTAATATTATTATTTTTATTATTGTTATTATTATTGAAAAATATCGTTCTTTGATTCGTGATTTTTATTCCAGCTTTTTGAGAGTTAGTTTCTTAAATCTTTCCATTAGCTCTTTAGGTATATTGGGTAAATCTTGTATTACTTTCAGTGAGATGTGCAACGCTTTGAACATCGAAAACACACACGAGCAGTTTCTTTCAACCAAACTTTCTAATATAATCATTCCCACCACATACTGCATATTCTGTCGTAGAAACCAGCCATAAACCAACCCTAAACTATTGTCGTTTTATTGATTTTGTTAGTAAAATATTTAATTTTGATTTTGTTAAATAGGCAAGCCAATGCAAACTACCTTGATTTGTGAGGTTTGTAATTGTATGTGTTAAAATGAAAAAAAAAGTTTCCATTATTATGTTCAATGTTTCACTTCCCGACTTTAGTTCTTGATGTCGGTAAATTAACTTAAAAGAAGGCAGCAACAAGCCACCAGAGGTTTCACGTTTACCTTTCTAGTGTCTTACAAAGACAGTACCTTTATCAGGATACGTGCTGATCCTAACAATGCTGTTTTTTGTACAACTTCCATTTTGATGTGTTCATTGCAATCCTTCCAATGTGATTCTAGCTTCTTACTCACCATCCCCAACGCACCTATACCAACAGGAATCACTTTAACCTTCTTTAGCTTCTATAACCGTGCAATTTCATCCTTCCATGGTTGGTTTTTCTCAATTTTTTCTCTTTCCATCACGTTTACCCTTTTGTCCCCAGGAATGGCGATGTCTATTATTTTAGCTTCTCTTGTTCTTTTATTATCATCACAATATCAGGCTTTCTAGCTTCGATTTGTTGGACGCATTGTATCATCATGTCCCATAACAGTTTATGTGCTTCATTTTTGCTACAACCATCTGGCTTATGGTTGTACCACTCGTTTGCCCGTTCTAAACCTGCCGTACAACACAATGCCCAATGGACATATCTTGGCACAGTATCATTACACCTTTTATATTCTCTCTGTGGTAACTTGGAACACTCACTTACAACATGGCTGACACTCTCACTTCTCTCTAAACACATCCTGCATAAAGGTGACTCTGCTGTTTTTTCAATATGGTATTTCAAATAGTTCGTTCTCAGTGATTGCTCCTGACCACTAGAAATCAAAGCCTTAGTTGTGCTTTTTAAGTCACCCTTATTCAACCACACCCAAGTCTTATCCCAATCAACGGCTCCGTTGTCTTCTAAGAATTGTCCATGCAATCTTTTCTCCTTCCACTCTCTTATCATCTCAACCTTTCCCTCTCTCTTAAAAGCTTCTGGGTCCTTACATTCTTTTGTTTTTAAAAGACCTTGATTTTTAACCATCTG